>MU132144.1:1169751-1276035 GCA_015039395.1 Ceratobasidium sp. AG-I | reverse complement strand
CGGCTCAACCATTGAAACAAGTTGAAACTACCATTTTCGTTTAGAATGAGTAGCTGAAGCTTCATCGAAACAGAGCCGAAAGCACGCGAAACATCACAGCCAAAACTGTAACTTTGCTAATACTTTCAGTTTAGTTTCAACGTTTAGGCCTGAGTATTTCAAACTCTCTCACCAGGGTTAAGACCAAAGTCGCTTACTGGGACTTACACAGAAGCAAGGTCTGTGGTCCGTGGGGGCTACTTCTAGTCACGGAAGTAATCAATGTGATCCCGGTTTCAAAACAAATGTGGGAGAGGCGCATATATTAACGTATGACGCCCGCACTTGCTGATGATGTTAAATTGATATTGATGGTGGCGAGCGAATGCTTGAGGTTTGGGTATCTAGCTGCGATATCTGAGCCAATCCCAATGGAGTGAGGATGTGCTTAGTTATGTAAAATAAACGAATCCAACAAGTGATGCTATCATCCAACACGGTTCTCCATGGGACTTAAGACCGTCCGTGATTTTGAATGACATATTCGCATCATCTAGTCGTGCGGGGAAGGCTATTGTAGAAACTATAAATATCAACAGTGGATCAAGGTTCGCGAACCTTGTTTGTGTCTCAAATACAACGACCTTACACATACGGACATGTGTATTAAGAAACGAGAGTATCAATATATGCATACATCGGTTTCAGTAACATATAATGCACTAAACAGACTACCACCGTGTCCTGGGCATACGGTCCGGTTCAAACAACCTGCAGAGTGCGAAAATCACACCGATTCCACTAGAGTAGGCGCGGGTGCATCCCTTGCCAGGCCATTCCGCCAAGGCAAACGAAGGAAGTGGGGGGCGCGACTATCCGAGGTAGCTCTGGGGCCCTCTGGTCGATCTTTACCGATCGAAAGATTAGCTAATGCTAGAACCAGCAGGATAAACACCACTCACTAATTGCTTGCCATAGGAGGCTCTTTAAGTTCATGGCGCCTTCCACAGTGTTTCCATATTGGTCTTCTATATGCTCCTCGCTCGCCAAGAGCTCCCCTAGCTTCTCTACGTCGCCGGTGCTCTCACTCTCGAGCAGCATCTTCCAGCCCCAATCTATAGTGTGCTCTCCCCAGAACCGCACTATATCCCCAACCCTCACCCCCTGCCAGCGTCGCAAAGTACCTGTCGATCGTGTTCGATCCATGAGAATAAGCAGGTGGCGGAACAGGCGGTTTTCAAGCAATCGTTGCAGTAGCGCATGTATAGCAACTGAGGTGCCTTGCTCGCCGTTTGCTGAAACGATCGCGCGGTGCTGAGTGAGACGAAGGACATTCTCATCAGGGACACGATACACAGTATATTCTAACCGGACGGCCTCGTAGAATGCATTGAATAGCAGCGCAATTCCTGTTCCAATCTCGCCTGCGTCCATTTGAGCAACATAGTTCGCACAGTTGAGTGTCAGATAATCGCTAGTATTGTGCTCAAGTAGCCCGTCAACAATGGGAGTGCACCATGGTTCGTTCCCCCGCTGTATCACTCCGCCAAGCACCCGATCAAGATCCCATATTTCGGTACCCTGCTTGGCCAGAGACTGGTGGCAGTCAAAAGCTGTTTCAGCTATGCATCTCACAATATCAATGCTGCCAAACGGATGCGGAGAAAGCTCAACTAGCTCCCCCTGGTCAAAGAGATGCTGGTTGAGTAATCTGAAGACAGAATACAAGCGAGAGTAAAGCAGGTTATCCGACTCCATGGCGGGTACGAGTGCCAATAGTCCCAATGATATGCACGCGTTGGGATGTTTTCGCATGATCAACTCCTGGGCGTCAGAGGCAAAGAACTGAGTAGCTGCTTGTCCCAGCGGTGTGGTAGACCCTTTGTTCATAGCGAGTCCAATCACACATAGCGCTTTTATAGATTCATTGGACAAGTGGCTCTTTTCATCAGGGAGGGGAATTATGGTGACCACGTTGTGGATTATCCGTGATCGCTCGGCAGAGAGCTCTGTGGAGTTGTTCCAACGAGCAGCCTCAGAGCAGAATGCAGCAAACAAAGTAGAAAGGAAGGGAGCGGAAGAAAGTGTGTCTGTTTGTTCTAGAGCCTTGACAACGAGTTCAGATATGGCAAGTAAGTGACTAGGATTGTCACCGTACGAATGCCCTACAAGTTGATAGATTATGGCACGAGCAGCACATCCAATGGCTCTGGAGTGTGGTGATACAGCACGGCAAAGGCTAAATAGGAAGTTTGGGATGACTGCGTCAGAAATCATCGTCATAGCTACATCATGATACATCGAACCTCTCGTATAAACCTTCGCAGTGATACAATCCACTAGCTGCGTTCCGGAGACGAACTTCTTCACCCAAGTCAGCAGTGACCCGGTCTCGACGTTCTACCGCCATGAGGTTCAGCGCTTGCACATATGCTACCATCGAAGCAAACGTAGTCGAATTAGATGACAGAAGCCTATTCAGCTGCTCCAACGTGACGCGGCGAGGATTCCCGAGGCAGGTCTTCAGATGCGAACGAATAGTTATAGCTGCATTGCAGTCCCATAGTGCCTCATTGGACATTTCGAAGCTAGTCCCAGCAATCGCCTGAAGCGCAAGATCTACAGACTTCGGCACCTCGCTGTTCGAGATCATCCACGCGAGACTATGGCTAGTGGTGACGTCCATCGGCACTTTGCCGCTGGACAGGTCAAGATCAGGCTGGGCCTCACGCTTCCTTGACCAGGTCCCAAGGTATGGCTTGATCAGTTTGGACAGCGCAGTTGCATATGGACAGTAGTCGTAGATCAACGGGAGAACCAGCGCCGAGACATAGATTGATGCGGTCAGTAACGTCAAGACCACGACAGGCACAGCGACGCCTTTGTGGATGTCCCAGAGATACACGCACAGTCCTGCAGCAAACAGAACTATACAGTCATACGCAATCAGTACTCGCAGGAATATTGAAAGAAGCCGATAAGAACTTACATAGTGCTAGGTGCATAAGCGTCGGTAGAGCCGTAATGACTCCGGCCATCTTCCATGCCTTCATTCCTTCGAACCGCTTCTGGCGCTTCCGCGCCTGCTCCATCGGCATCCCTGTTCGACCGACCATGAACAGGTGTGACCACTCCTTCGCTAGCATGGCGATCAGCGTCACAGAGACACTGAGTATGAGTGAGGTGAACCACAGCACGTTGACTGCTACTGCTGATCCGGAAGGGACGAAAGTCGTGGACTCGGGAGCAACAGGACTAGGAACGAGGGCAGGTTGGCTGGACATGGCAAGCAAAGTTTGAGAAATCAGAAGCAGCGTAGCGGCGGCAGACTCGGCAGGGTCGGGCTTCAGGTTTTTGGAGCTCTCGAGCACGAACCTGGGACCAGAGTACACGGTTTTCATTAGCGAGGTAGACGAGATAAACATTGGAGGGGTGGGGGTGCAACGGGTGACCTATAGCTAGTATGGAGGACCCGTGCAGGAGCCGGGAAAGGGGAGGTCGCGTGCCCTATTGGTACCCACCGCTACAACATAGGAGACTTACGCAGTAGAAATGGCTGAGAACAGCGCCGCCTAGAGCGGGAGTTAGCAAATAAACATAGCAGGCACCCGTCCACGCACGAAAACTAGGTGTACAACGTTAGTACGGTGTGCCTCGATTGGCAGTGGTATGGCTCACTCAGTATCACTTCGAGCATGCTATAAACCGAAGGTTTCGAACGGTCAGGACGAGGAGACAGGAATAGAGGCGGACCCGGTACTGAACTTGTCCCATCCCTCCGCTAGCTCCTTGTCGTACGCATCTGCCTCTTTCACGTAGGCAGGCCAGAACTCAGCAAGCCTCTCCTGTCCTATGACGAATGGATTTGGCCATTTAGGTGATTTATCGTCGGGTGGTGCGGCCTCGGATGCCTGCCAAGTAGATTCATTAGTGCATATCACTGTACCTGGACGTAGAACGAGAGAATCTAGACTCACAGCTTCGTCATTGTCGCCAGCATCCTCTTGACTAACTCCTCGTTCTAGACCAGGCTGCACTCGGCTTTGACCGGATATTGACTCTTGCTGCGAAGCTGAGTCTCTCGGAGCGGGCTGCACAACACTAACCGTATCAATCACTAGGGAAGAAGCTTGTGAAGGAAGCAACGGGATCTTGTCAGGCTGGGTGGTGTCTTGTGGAGCCGGCTCCGGCGACGTGACCTCTGCAATGCTTTCATTCTCGATCATTTGAGCTCGACGGCGTTTTCTGCTGCTAGGTAACATGCTGGTTCGAGGAAAGGTAGTGGTGATCGAGAGGGAAACACAGGAATCGCGCAACTATGATGGGGCGCTAATCTCACGTTGAGGCAGAAAGCAAGCGAACCAGTGAAGTGGACGCAGAACAGCCAAGCAGAGTTTTGATCGTACACTCCGCGCTCCTCCCCTCTGAATGATTTCCAATTGTGAAAGGCGAAATCGTAAATCATGTGACTTACTACCGTAAATGTACAAACAACGTAACCTACTTGTCCATACTGGGCAGCCATAGTTGGGCGACACGCCCATCCCATCCGCCACCCCGCCCTTTGTGGCACATTTCCTCTTAGCGAGAGCAGCCGGTGCCGAATATAACTCGGTAAACATGACAGCCAGCAAGTCTTTGTGTTACTCATTTGTGAAACTTCGTAGTCAAAGTACTACGTCTATTTAATCGCCCACTAGAGGGTCAATCGCTCTAGTCAATGCTAAGACCGAGGCCGTTCACGAACATCCGTGAGAACCGGACTTCATACCAACGCAGAAGCGAGGTCTATGGCCTGTGGGGGCCACTTCTAGTGATAACTCTTATTGATGAACCACGAGAACACGATACAGCACAATACAATTCGAAGCGCCCTCGTGATAATCAAGCACAAACTAATTTACGCATTTCCGGTGGCAATCACACGCAGGTAGATGGTTCATGATTTCATGTTGATGCAATGATGTAAGTTAGATACACTGAAAGAAACGATGGTGAAAATGCAAGCGAGCCCAGATAACAACTGATACACAGGAAAAGAATAACAAAAGAGCGTGAGAGACGGTTTAGTCGATCTCCTCCATCGCGCTCGCGCTAGCGGCTTCGGTAGAGACCTCCTCAACGCCCGAGGCGGCGGCAGGTGTGGGCTCGTCCTCGTCGACGTCAAGGCCGAGCGAGATCATGCGGTGGATGCGCTTGGCGAAGCTGGTTGGCTCCTCGAGGACGAAGCCAGAGGTAAGGAGAGCGGTCTCGTAGAGAAGGAAGGTGAGGTCGCGGACAGACTTGTCGGCCTTGTCCTCGGCGACCTTCTTGGCGAGCTCCTTGATGATTCCGTTGCCCGGGTTGAGCTCGAGAGTCTTCTTCGATGCCATGTACGACGACATCGAAGAGTCACGAAGCGCCTGGGCCTTCATGATACGCTCCTATATAACCATATATGGTCAGCAAACTAATCGTTGACGATATGAATTAATTGACGTACCATGTTGCTGCTCCAGCCAAACTGGCCAGTGACGAGGACGCAAGGAGAGTCGGTGATGCGGTTGGAAACAACGACCTTCTCGACCTTATCCCCGAGCGCATCCTTGATGGCCTTGCAGAGGTCATCGAAGCCCGCAGACTCCTTCTCGCGCTGAGTCTTCTCCTCCTCGGTCTCCTCAAGCTCGAGTCCCTCCTTGGACACGCAGACAAGCTTCTTGCCCTCGAACTCCTTGAGCTGGGTGACGGCGTACTCGTCGATGGGGTCGACGAGCAGGAGGACCTCGAAGCCCTTCTTCTTGAGAACCTCGAGGAAGGGAGAGTCGCGGACGGACGAGAGGGACTCGCCGGTGAGGTAGTAGATGGACTTTTGGATCTCGGGCATGCGGGTGATGTAGTCTGCGCATACAAGCGTTAGACGAAAGTATCTACACAAACTAAAAGTAAGACTTACCCTTGAGGGAAATTTGCTCCTCGAGGGACTTGGTCGAGTAGAAGCGGAGGAACTCGGCGAGCTTGGAGCGGTTGTTCGAGTCCTCGTGAATACCGAGCTTGAGGTTCTTGCCAAACGCCTCGTAGAACTTCTTGAAGTTGTCCTTGTCCTCCGCAATCTCGCTCAAGAGGTCCATGCACTTCTTGACGACGTTCTTGCGGATGACCTTCAAGATCTTGTTCTGCTGGAGCGTCTCACGCGAGATGTTGAGCGGCAAGTCCTCAGAGTCGACGATACCCTTGATGAAGTTGAGGTACTCGGGGATGAGGTCCTCGCAGTCGTCCATGATGAAGACGCGGCGGACGTAGAGCTTGATGTTGTTGCGCTTCTTCTTGGTCTCGAAGAGGTCGAACGGCGCACGCTTGGGGACGAAGAGGATAGCCTTGAACTCGAGCTGACCCTCGACGGAGAAGTGCTTGACAGCGAGGTGCTCCTCCCAGTCGTTGCTCAAGCTCTTGTAGAAGGAAGCGTACTCCTCGGCGGTGATATCCTACAAAAGACATTAGCGACGGTGTATGGACGACTCGAAAGAGATGAACGTACCTGAGGGTTGCGAGTCCAAAGAGGCTTCATCTTGTTGAGCTCCTGGTTCTCGGTCTCGGTCGACTTGACCTTCTTGGTCTTCTTCTCCTTCTTGGTCTCCTCATCCTCGACTTCCTCGATCTTGGGCTTGTCCTCGCCCTCGGCCTCCTCCATAGCCTCATCATCCTCAACCTCCTATAGATGAATGTAAATAAGAATTTAAAAAGAAGTTATGTGCGAGCACACGTACCTTCTCGACCTCCTTGGTGACGACGAGCTGGATGGGGTAGGAGATGAACTCGGAGTGCTTCTTGACGATGTCCTTGATCTTCTTCTCCTCAAGGTAGTCGAGCTGGTCCTCCTTCAAGAAGAGCTTGAGGGCGCTACCGCGGCCGAGAGGCTCATTGACGGTGTCGGGGGTGATTGTGAAGGTTCCACCAGCAGACGACTCCCAGATGTACTGCTCGTCGTCGTTGTGCTTGGTGACAACCTGGACACGCTCGGCAACGAGGTACGAAGAGTAGAAACCGACACCAAACTGGCCAATCATGGAGATATCGGCACCAGCTTGCATCGCCTCCATGAACGCCTATCAAAGACTAATCAGTATCGAATAATAAATGGGTGGCAAACACAAGCGCTTACCTTGGTGCCAGACTTGGCGATGGTACCGAGGTTGTTGACGAGGTCAGCCTTGGTCATGCCGATACCCGTGTCGCGGATGGTGAGCGTCTTCTCCTCCTTGTTGGGAGTGATGCGGATATAGAGCTCCTTCTCGCTGTCGAGCTGAGAGGGATCGGTGAGGGACGCATAACGGATCTTGTCGAGGGCATCGGAGCTGTTGGAAATAATTTCACGAAGGAAGATCTCCTTGTTGCTGTAGAAGGTGTCTATGGAGGGACAGGTGAGACGAGGTCGCAGAACAGGTGGCGAAGGACGTACTGATAATGAGATCGAGCAGCTGGCTGATCTCGGCCTGGAAGCCAAAGGACTCTGGCTGAGGAGCAGACATTTTGAGTGGATAAATGCGAGGTGGATTGGGTGGGGGATGGGTCTTGGGGTAAGACTAGAGCGGGGAGAGAGAGTAGGGCGCTGGATGAGGACGGAGGGAGCGCCTGTATTTAAGCCAGAATCGCGATGTTCGAGGCGATTCCATCGAGAGCCGTCGATTTTATTTCGAGGCAGGCAAGTTCCACAAGCAGAAACCTTCTAGCAATTTCTCTATACCACGTGATCGCGCCACAAAAGACATAGACTCCAGATTGGGTAATTATGAACACATTAACACAGCTCCGAAGGGCAGAGATCGAATCTCTCGCTTCAAATAGGGCGCCTTTTCTGCGCTTCATAATACTCTAGCACGCTCTAGAAATTTCTACGCGTGCAACATCGCTTGACCGCCCAGCGCTTCGATCGCCGATCTTGGCGCGCGGCGCTTAGATTGTGCCGCCCTTCACCTTGCTTCAACGAGTCACAATCTCGCCAGAGTCATCCAAAACATATAAACAAGCCCCGAACCTGTTGGTGGGTGGCTAGCACCCGCCGAGCTTACCCCTCTGACTATTTTAGTGTAGTGTTTACAATGCCAGAGCGCAGTGAAGTCATCAACGTGACCGCTGGTCCATCCCAGTTGCCCCTCCCCGTTCTAGAAGAGGTGGCAAAGGGACTCATCAACTATAATAACACAGGCATAGGCATCACTGAAATTTCGCACCGCTCTCCCGAGTTTATTCGCCTCACTGAAGATCTCGAGGGTACCGTCCGACGAACCCTACATATTCCCGACTCGCATGTTATCCTCTTCACTCAGGGTGGCGCCTCGCTCCAGTTCTCTGCTATTCCTCTGAACTTGCTCGCGTGGAAGATCCTCAAGACAAAGAAAGGCCCTGCAGAATGGACTATGGACTACGTCGTCACTGGCAGCTGGAGCGCCAAAGCCGCCGAAGAAGCTGAAAAGCTCTCGTACGGCGCCAAGGTCAACATCGTCGCCGATGCTCGCCACTATTCTGCCGGGAACTACGATAACGTTCCTCCTCACACTCACTGGAAGCTCACCCCAGGAGACAAGTCTCTATATGTGTACTACTGCGAAAACGAGACCGTCGACGGCAACCAGTTCTCCGACGACCCCAAGTCTCCCGCGTCGTTCCCCTTTGACCTAATCCCCACCGGCGTCCCGATCGTCGCCGACTTTTCGTCCTCGTTCATGTCGCGCCCGATCCCCAACATTAACCGATACGGCATCATATATGCTGGTGTGCAGAAGAATATTGGACCTGCGGGTCTTACGGTCGTTATTGTCCGCAAGGACCTGATTGCCGATCCGCTCGAGGCTCAGCAAGAAGGCGCACCGCCGATTCCGACTACGATGGCGTATGGGACGATCAGTAAGGCGAAGTCGCTGTATAATACGCCGGCGATGTTCTCGATGTATGCGACGTTGCTTGTTATCAAGCATTTGCAGTCGCAGGGCGGGCTGGAACAGCTTAGGGACGTGAACCAGAAGAAAAAGGATAAGCTGTATGCTGTTTTGCAGCAGGTCGAGAAGGCGGGGAGAATACATATTCGTGTTCAGGAGGCGAGCCGAAGCTGGATGAATGTGACGTTCGATGGGTTCAAGACGGAGGAGGATACCAAGTTTGTAGAGGCCGCCAACAAGAAGCGCATTGTTGGAGTCAAGGGCCACCGGTAAGTATATATGTACTTAATTCTAGGTTTAACACTAATAACATGCATCCCCCTTTCACTAAAAGTTCTGTCGGTGGTAAGTTTTTGTCTCGCCCTATCGGCCGAAATCACGCCATACTCACACATTTTCCGTTCTAGGTATTCGGATATCGCTTTACAACGCAGTCACCCTAGAACAAGTCGACAAGATCGTAGCATTTATCAAAGAGTACTATGGGGTCTAGATGTCTCGCTTCATCAATCGTCAACGGGGCCATGTTTTAGTTGGGCTTTTAGTGAAACCGGGTTCAATGTGTTCAATGAAACAAAACTCGTGCTTGTGAAATGTTTACAAAGACCACCTAGTTAATTCAATGTAGAGGTTCGACCGCTCCCATCCTTCGTCTGATATCTGAACACCCTGTTGCCCAGAGCCCTCTGAAGGTTTGGGGCCAACGGTAAGCCCGAGTTGTTCTGCGGCTGTGGTGGCGAGTTTGGTCAATTCGCCTGCTACGAATAAGTGATAGTATCGTTGAAATACGGGGGCGCTTGGTTGCTCTGGGGTGGGGGTAGGTGCGCTCGAGTCAGTTGGGTCTTGTGTTTGTGTGGAGTCAGGTTTAGGTCGACCACGCCTGGACTTTGATTTGGGCTTCGGTTGTTGCTGTTGTTGCATTATCCAGGGTACGAGGACGTCCTGAGCCTTGGAAGATGATGGTTCACCTGTGAAGCGTGATAAATGTTGATGCGCTTTGAGTCTCGAGTCAAACGTACCTGAAACAGTGTCTGGGACAACTCGCTTGGAGAGTCCATCTTGCTCTACTGCCCATACGTATAGTAATGCTCGTCCACCGGAAGGAAGTAAGCTGTCTAAGATAGCCTACTAACCCAGTTAAATCAATAAAATAGAACTTACTACAAGATGTTAACACTAGCGACTCACTTTCACAGCTTCCGCTCTCCTCTCAGGCGTAGCCAAATGATGGATAGTCGCGATCGAAATAGCAAAGTCCTGTCCGCCCCTTCACTATTAGTCCTCGTCCCGCACACAGAACGGGGCCAACTCACAAATACACCTTTTCTCCAAATATGATCCCTCACGTCACTCAGGAGTACATCCCGCGGGGTAGCCGACTCTCCAGCGTACTGAGCAAACTTGAGCAATCCGATGCTCCTATCCGTTCCCACTGTCAAGAATCGTCCCTCAGAGAGCGGGAGGTATTTCCCATTCCCAGTGCCAGCGTCAAGTCCTAGTGCACCCGACGGTATTGATTCTAGAAAATTCGCAATCACCGGCCAAGGCTACACCAAAAGTCAGAACAAGTCTAACATAAGTGGAATGATAGGTTTACTTTGTATCGGGTCTGGGAAAAATGCGGTGCGATCTGGTCGTAAACATCATGCACGTACTGATCTTCATGCGTTTGAGCGTCGTCTTTGTCGGCATGAGGAGCGAGCGTGAGTTTATTTAACGGGTGAGGATTGAAGGCCATGGTCGAAATGAAAGATCGTCTTTATGTGGTTCTGTTTATCGACCCTGCAACACCCCTGCGTGGCTGTCCGCTCGTTGTTTTGGCCACATCCTCGGTTAACTTGAAATGGGCGAAATTGACGATATATTCGCTGGAAAATTAAAAGCCAAGGACAAGGCTAAGGAGGTTGAGCCGCCCGCGCCCGAGCCTGCTCCTCTGCCCAAAAAGAAGAAAAAGAAGAGCAAAAAAGTCGCCGTAGAAGAGGAGGAGCTAGCGAAGGAGGAACCGCCTGTGCCGGTCGCGGGGACGAAGCGAAAATTACCGGAGACTGTTGTGGATCCTTCGTTAGCGGTGGAGGCTAAAGCGAAGAAGAGTAAAAGTGGAAAGAAGGAGGGGAAGAAAGTGGAAGGACAGCAAAGGCAGGAGAACAGCGATGATGAGCGGTTTAGGGATTCGAGGGGGACAGGACCGAGTGAGTACTTGTCAAGCCTGTGCCGTGTGGGTGTACTGATTAGTGTTTTGAAGGGCGGAAGACGGAGGAGGGATTTGCGATTTATAAGGAGGACGAGTTGGGGATCAGTAATGAAGGAGGAGGTTAGTTATGTCGTTGTGTTTTTGATATTTTGACTAATAGTTCATGAAGACACACCGTTATGTCCGTTTGATTGTGATTGCTGTAAGCAAATGATTGGTCTGTTTTCGAAGGCTGACTGACCTCACCTATCACCTAGGTTTCTAAACGAGATTACACTTTGAAACCTACCGAAGTGATTGAATTCGCCCTAGGTTTGTTCTCAAAAAATTCGTGAGCCTGGCTTTCCTGGTACTTTCCAAGCTTCACAAAAAGAACAATTACAACCCACTCATCACATCCTATCCTTGCTATTAAATTTCCTAAACATTAAAACATACCACATCTAGTCATAATGAAGATGGACCACTGAAATAAACCTGATGAAAGTGGTATATGCAGGAAACGCTTCGCTGATGCTGATCTGCTCTTGGCTCCTGACAACATAACAGCTACCCGACCAGAATGACCGCATCTCAATCGTCCTCGAACAACGGTTCGAATGTCTAGCAAAGCCGCAATCAGTATATGCGCTCACTGCTTCACTCTCACAAAACATACCTTATTACCCAATTTCGCTACGCTCGCACCCTGCGTCCCAAATACCTGCGATTCGGAGGCATCAAACTCAGACTCGTTGAAGTACTCTTCCAACCCAATCATGTCTTGATCGCTTTGCTCGGGCGTCCCAGGAACCTCTTCCTCTTTCTCGTCTCCAAATAGATCGTCAAGCTCCTTCTGAGTCATATGTTCTAGGTCTCCAAGTCCGGCTTCTTCTAGCACCTGCGCCTGGGACAGCTGAGAGGAGGGCATGAAGAGCGGGCGCGGCGGGGGAGGAGGCATTTGGAATAGCTGGGATGGGAGGGGCCGCTGTGATTGTTCTGGTTGTTGTGGTTGTGAGGGGGCTTGGAATCGTGGAGCTTGGAAGGTTGATTGTGCGTTGGGTGGGATCTCGAACGATGGTGGGCTTGCAGGGCGCTGTGTCGATTGGGCCTTGGGTGGAACCGCGAACGAAGGTGTGCCCTGATAGGATACAGGTTGAGGCTGAGGAGTTGACTGGAATTGTCCGCCCAGTGCAAACGATGGTGTGCTTGATTGACCACCGGCGTCCGCAGTTTGCGAAGGCTTTACATCGGGCGGGATAGCAAAGCTTGGCGTGCCTTGCACGCGTTGAGTCCCGCCGCGCGCACCGCTTCCACTCGCACTTGGAGTGGTACTCCACGCACCTGCGCCGCGACCGCTCCCACTTGCAGTCCCTTTACTAATGGTGCTGTCCGCACGCGCCACCCTCGCCACTTCTACCACCCGCGTCGTCCGACGTTTGGCATTGGCGCTGGGACCTGTTCCACCACCAGAAGCAGCGCTACTCTGCGCGATCCCTCCGCCCTCAGACTCCTCGCGTTGTCGCTTTTCGGCTGCGGCGGCGACTGCTTCATCAAATTCGGGCCCGAAGCCCGTGGCAGAGGAAGTGGCGACCATGGCTAGATGGTCTGCCGCATCGATTTCAAGGGAGATGATGAGTGGTGCGTTTGGTTCGGTGAATGAAAGCTCGAGGGGAAGCGAGAGAGATTCGGCTAGTGCAATTGAGGCCTGGTGAAGGTGGAGAAGGGTAAGGACATGCAAGTAGACTATTGCAAAACGCGTCGTACGTTGATCTCGCGAAGATGGAAAGCCAAGCCGATAGGTGCAATAATCACGTCGTAGAGATCAAACTCGTCTGCAGGCACAGATATCTCCGTCGCAATGTTGTGTTTGCCTACCCGACCAACCAAACTTACAGATTAGTTCCCATTCATGCGCACGGTCAAACCTGCGTACCTTGGCTATCCGCATCGCGTTCCAAACTCCTTATTCGAACCTCATCGGCACCAAACATCCATTGGAGCTGCGAATCGGCCCGACGCCCGAAGTGATCAAGTAGGTCACGCACAGCGCGAGGACCAACAGTCACCCTGCTCGGACGTTGCTCAGGGAGATTAGGTGCGAGGATGACAGGAAGTTGGTTCAGGTATAGTTTGTGCGTTTTGACCACGCCTAAACGCACAATCAATATAGAGCGGGCATGAGACAACGATATGTGGCGCGCACTCACCGAACTTGCAATGCATACGAATGATCAATTTCGTCTCTGCAGACTGGTCTTCAGGCCTCTCCTCGCCTTCTGGGACACCACCTTCGACCCCTTCGACTATGCTCAGCTCGCACTTGTCCAAGCTCTTCTCAACGGTCTTGTGGCGCAAGATCGAGAGTAGAGTCTACATACGGTTATAGCCATATCAACGGGTCAGTAAATCAATGCGACACTGTACGTCCACCCTGGGCAAGTAGAAAGCTCTATCTTACCTTGATGAGCAACTGCCCCCTCACGGTCCGATCCTCTCCCCCTTCTGGCGTCATACCCCAAGCATCGGTCGGTGCACCAACGCGGTACGTGTCAAAAAATTCAGGGAGGAACTTGATGCCACAGTAAGCTGATTTAGACGAGTTGGTCGCGCATAGAGTGATTTGCTCAGATGTGGCGTGAATACAGAGCTCATCACCGTAACGCGCAATGCAGGTTAAGCCTTTCGTGAATGCTAGTCAAGACCTGTCTGGTGAGTTTGAATCGATATGATGCACGTATGATAGGTCCTACTTCTGAGGCTTGAAGGGGATAGAGTCGTTTGCATGATGGAGGAAGAGTGGTGGTTGTATTTGGAAGCTAGTCAGTGGTCCTGTCTAGTCCCTGCGGCGTCACGTGACGGTCCGATCGTGAAGTAAACTCGGCGTTACACAACCAAGCCATCGGTTTCTATACTTACGAGCCCTCTGAGTGGCAAATGAAGCAGCGTCCTAGAAACGTCTTGCCCTTATAACTACCAGAAACTCCAATCATCTCTTTCTTTAGAAATCATACGCCCTATCGCAGAATATCTCCTCGGTGACTCTCCTGCTCTTGCGTCTCATGGACTCGTTGACGTTATCAGAGACGGGCTTTGCGACATGCCCAACCTGGTGGATCTCACTATCCGTGTTGATCTAGTCACCATAGCAGACATATTTCGACGCCTGGAACTCCGTCGGCCTTTCTCACTGTGCCGCCTCTCTTGCCTGCCCTTTTTGCAGAGAAAAAAATACTCTCGTCCTCCCTCTCGACCCAGAGTTCCATCCAGCATCGATATTTGAGCCACATCCCTCCTGGCGCCCATGATTCATTCGCGGCCTACCCTCAGATATTCTCTCAAACCTTAGGTCTATCTGTTCAAACTCATTCATAACGTACCCACTCCTCCGAGGCCGCCGATATCCGAGGTAGGGTCAGGCGAATCTCCTTTGTCGGGTGCGAAGCTACAGCACTTCTGTCATTTCCTGAAAACACCTACTCCCGTGACTGGAATCGAGTGTGTGGAGGTGTCTCTTTCCCCGACTGAGTTCTGGGCGGTTAGGTCGGGTTTCACTACACAGTTAGTGGATGCGTGTGGGTCTAACCTGCGAGAGTTGAAAGCTAATCAGACAGGTCCATCTGTCCAACCTACAACCGTAAGTAACAATACTCGGCTACTGTACAACCAAAAGCATACTTACAGCATTCGGCGTTGCAGCGGGGGAGCGATGTTGAAATATTTGAGGATTTAATACTGTCACTTAGCGAATTCAGCAAGCTACAACAATTGCAGGTAGAAGCCGCAGGTACTGCCGCCCTGCACAAAGATGTGATTGAAGCGCCTGGTAATTTGGGAAGATTAACGTACTAGGCCAGCAATTGTAAGTCTTTGGATGGGGTCAAACTATCCTAGTGCGTGCGATAAAGTGAAATATTTCCACAACGCTATCTGGGATAGAAACATTTCTAGACGCTCTTTAGCAGCCCGCTTGCAAGCTTGTACCGTGTAGTGAATCGTCAATAGTAATTCAGAATCACTCCCTTACAACGTCTGAGGTGCCAAATATCTTGGATAGCTGGTCGTATACAGTTGCTTTATAATCACATGCGAAGGCTATGCCAGACAAGCCCCACCAAATATTTGACATAGCTCCCACGACCAACCCCGTTGCTTCTGCAGGCTCGATGTACCTAACACAACCCAATTTATCCTGATATAATCCGAGACTCTGTTCTAAAGATGTCTCGGGTATCTCTTCCTCCTGACTTAGTCCGTTCCATCGCAGAATATCTGCACGATGATCCTAAGACGCTGGCCTCTCTGTGCTTCCTCGAGAAACAATCTTTCGATCTAGTGACACCTTTGCTCTACAAATCTGTTCAATTGCCTACCGTCCAATCAATCCGTCAATTTTGCAATACAATTCTACGGTCCGAGCGTAATCTAGGCACCTATCCAGCCTCAATCCTCCACACCCCAGAAGATCCCACAGACGTACAACTCTGGCACATGATTGACTTGATCCAAAACGCACTTCGCCAAATGCCTAACTTGACAGATCTCGTTCTTGAAATCGACACTCCAAACATAACCAACCTATACCAACACCTGCAGCTCGAACCATCGCCCTTCTTTCTACAACATCTTACATGCTTCTTCTTCCCATACAACCTCCTCTCATTTTTATCCACTCAACCCTCCATTCGCACCCTAATAATCCACGAGTCTCGCCACCACCTTCTCTCCTCCAATTTTATTCGCACCGTACCACCTTCCATTCTCCCGCGCCTTCAACACGTAACAGCCAACGCACTCACTATTCATGCCTTCCTCCCTGGTAGGCCCGTCTCACATGTCGACACAGGCTCAGCTATCCTCTCCAGCGGGACAGCTCGTATTTTCTGCGAATGCCTCAAAGAATCAAGCGCACCTAGGGGTGTAGAGAGCGTATCAGTGTGTGTACCTCAAACCGGATTTTGGACGGACGCGTCAGATTTCATGACCCGCTTAGCCAAGGTGTGTGGGACGAGTATTAGAGTGCTGAAGGTAAGGATGCCGGATTTACCTGTCGGGGCTGATATTGTGAGTGTGCTGGTGCCAGGGTGGTGTACGAGAGTTTACTGAGCTTTATGGGTTTAGTTAGGCGGATACACGACGTTGGTCGAAGTGTTAGCAGCGTCGTTGAACGGGTTCAGCCAGTTGGGACATTTTCAATTTGAGGGAATGGATGGGCTCATTCAAGCTAGTAGCGGCACGGTTGGAGAAATAGGGAGAGTAGGGACTCTGACCTTCTGGACGGAACAGTGTGGATCATTACATCGAGTCACTCTTTTCGGAATAGATTTATACTAGCACGGGTGGTATCAACCGCAAATGTATGCGCTAGTCGCTTAGGTATAGCACATCCAAGGATCCGATTTGTGCTGCAACGAGTTAACATCAATCTCATTTGAAGAACAACGTCAGAAACGTGTATTAGATAGATCTTGGCGTCACCCCGGGCCTGCAATGACAAATACAACAACTTTGGGCGCTGACTGTCTCCCCTGCTGCCAACACCAGACGCCAAACTCAAAAGTGAGTGTACAACAAATATATTCGATGGTTCTTGGTGTTTTCGACCTCACCTTAATCGGCTGCTTCTATGCCTCAGGGTCCTTTCCCCTCCTCTAGTTCTTCGTTCATGCTTATTATACAGTGTCCATCCTTGTGTCGAGTCACTTTGTTCGGAGTGGATTTGTCCTAGCATATGCGTGAGACACAATTAAATGCCTGAGTTGCGCGTTTAGCATGATATGTCAGTACTACACTGGGTCTCAACACTGATCAGCGCCACTGTTGAGTAGCCTTTTATCAGGTGAGAACGGCTACTAACGCCAACCATAAAAACAGTAATTTGGGATGATATTGCGGCCTACCCTGGTACAGAGGTGGTTTCAGACGTTCCTTGTACGATGGATGATCAATAATATACACCAAACTGACCATAACGAATCATGTGCACCACAGCGACCACTGAAACTGTCTGTGTTTTTCAGGAGTACTGAAAGGGTGTTGCATGGAGAGACTAGTATGATATGGGGCTTCAAAGGCTCAAATATCTTGAACAGCTGGTCATGTGCAGCTCCCTTATTGTCACGTGGAATGTTTACGCCAAACAAACCCCGGCCATCTGTTTGATCTAACTCCCACGACCTTGCAAGATCAATAGGTTTAATCTAAAGCAGATTGCTCTAATACAAGCTAATATTCTAGCCTTGACATGTCTAGAACACCTCTACTCCCTGACCTGATCCGTTCTGTCGCAGAATACCTGCGTGGCGACAATCATTCACTAATTTCACTTTGTTTGGCCGACAAACGATCTCTAGGTCTAGTGACGCCTCTGATCTATAAAGAGGTCTACTTGTTTACTACCCAATCGATCCGCCAATTCTGCAATGTCATTCGGCAGTCTAAGCGCAATCTAGGTATCTACCCAGCGTTGATCTGGTTCAGCCCAGAAGATCCTTCAGATGGGCAACTTTACCGGCTAGTTGACTCAATCCGACACACACTCTGTCATACGCCCAATTTAAAAAATCTCGTTCTAGATATCGACATTTTGAACCTATCTAACCTGTACCGGCACCTCCACGTTCATCCACCGCCGTTTTCCCTCCGCAGCCTTGAATGTTACTTCACCCCAAAGCACTTCGTATCATTTCTCTCCACCCAGCCTTCCATCCGCAATCTAGTAATCCAAACAACTGATCGCTCTGGTCTCTTTCACCTTCGCACTGCACCCCGCGACTCGATCCTCCCACACCTCCAACGCATAGAAGCCAATATATTCACCATTAACGCACTCCTCCCTGGCAGGCCTATCGCATGCGTTGAGACAGATACGATGGTTCTTCGCAGCGCAACAGCCCGCTTGTTCTGCGAGAGCCTAAGAAGATCGAGTGCGCCTGGGGGAGTGAAGAGTATATCAGTGCAGATAACTACAACCGAACTGTGGACGAGCGCATCGGATTTCATTACCCACTTGGTTGGCGTATGTGGGGAGAGTTTAATAGCGCTGAGGATAGTTATGCCGGGTTTGCCTGTGGAACCTGAATTTGTGAGTACGAATGGGGTCTGAACTGATGTTTGGAAGACTAATGGTTTTGACCATTTCACCGTAGTTAGATGAATATACATTATCGGCTGAAATAGTGGCGGGGTCTTTGAGAGGGTTTAGTAAGTTAAGGTATTTCAGTTTCGATGGCGAAGATTATCCCCCCCGACGTAGCGATGCGATTGGGTTATTGGGGATCGCAGGGACATTAGCATTCTGGGTGGAGCAATGTACATCTTTACGTCGAGTCAGTTTGTTTAGAGTTGATTTGTCCTAACACAATTGTGCAAGCCAAAACTATGCGCATATATATCACATTTGACGTAATTGAAAGCACGCTCAGCCACTTTAGTATGGTGTAATCGTTCTTACATATTGCATTTCCGGATTAGAACAAATGCCAAGATCGCAGCGAGCCCCAACCATTTCTCGTTTCACAATGTTTTGCACCAATGTAATCATCTTCTTGATGTAGATATTCTTCCTCGTTAGATAGCTAGACGAGTACAGCGCTCTGAACACTCTGACCCCTAAGATCCCATCCCTTCATACGAGGCGCACCTACCGGAACCTTAACTGAATTCCGCACTTCGATTATATGTCCGTTTGAAACGCTCACACAAAGCGTCTCCGTCTCGCCTGATAGGTTGCTAATGAGGTGTAAGCACTCGCGACCACCGCGGTATCAGAGCTATAGGAGTGAACAGGTTATTCCACAGACGTGTAGCTTTCTACGTTTCGTTCCCACAGTTTTCGCAGCATCTCAGCTAGCTTTGTTCTTTACAAGTATTGCGTTGTCATTCTCCGTACTTGCACTATCACCATAAATGCCCAGGTAGGGAAGACGGCTGCCAAGGAAATCGACTATGAAGGCTAAAATCTAGATAAATGCCACTCATTGAATGCCGCAAGTTTGGTGTTTCATCGGACACACTTAGTGCTAGTCGAAACACCTGATGACGCCGGTGACGCCGAGTCTGGACTCATCGTTTTGACAAGCCTGATCTCGCTCGCAACTCTTACGCCGACGCCTTTGCTCAAAGGTCTGTCTAACACCGTTCGAGTATTGTGGCGGCCACAATACAAACATGTTCGGACAAGCTATCTATAGATCGTCTAATCTAATTTAGCTATCTCGTCTGTTCGGACCTAAGTCTATCACCTTTCTTTCAGGCTTGACGCAGCGCTCAGTCAAACTGACCTCTCGTAACCTGGATCATCTCGTCTCTGAATGCCAAGCCTGTACGGTAATGTCAAGGGTTATTTAACATCTTTCGTTGCGCTTCCCGTGGTTTGGTTCTACAGTAGGATGGTGCTAACACGATCCCTCATAGCGCATACAAGCGGCGTTTGTAAGTGCACCCCATTGTTTAGCTGGCTGCCAACCCCTGATCATTCGAGCACAGGCAAATAAACGAAATTGTTTGTTTAACTCGCCGTCTCACTAATGTGCCTATTTGATAGGCCAAAGCGTTCAGACACCTACTGAGTTTGGTATAATGCATAAGTGTGGTCCTTATTTGTAAATATGATATCTAACACATTTGAATCACAGGAACCAGAAACCTTGAGCTATCAGGCCTATTATGGTTTGTTATAGAGATTAAATTCCGTGCGCATTTACGCGCTCACTGGTTTGGATAATTAAGAACGTGTCATTTGTAGAAGCCGGGAGCAGGTTCTTTCTAGATCTGAGATCATTATTCTGGGGAATTCTGCCGTGAGTTTTGTAAGTGCGTCAAAACTCGTTATAATGGCTCTGACGCAATGATATAGGGGCGAACCAAGGGCTCAATCTTGGCCGGTCGATCAAATGTTATCTCACGTGAGTCCACAATTCCAAGCAAACACCATCGGTCTATTTGATCTGACACCCACACCTTGAACTCGGCGAACCTGATACAGAGCAATTCGCTCTAATCAAATCTATAAGTTTATTCTAAGAATGTCTCGGTATCTTCCTCCTGACCTGGTACGTTCCATTGCGGAACATCTGCATGACAACACCCACACGCTTGTCTCTCTTTGCTTGATCGACAAAGAGGCTCATAGCTCGGTGGTACCCTTGCTCTACAAAACCATCCACCTATCTAATATTCAATCAATTGGTCAGTTCTGTGACGCAATTGTACAGTCCAAGCGGAACCTAGGAATCTATCCAACCTCTATCCACTTCACCCCAGAAGATCCCTCAGACAAACATATCTACCCCATAGTTGACTCAATCAAGAACGCACTCTACCAAACGCCCAACCTAACCGATCTCATCCTAAAAATCAACACTCCAAATCTAGCCGATCTGCACCAGCATCTCCAATCCCACCCACCATTGTTCTCCCTACACCGTCTCGCATGCCACTTCACTGGGGATCTTGAACAGTTCCTCTCCACTCAGCCCTCTATCCACACTCTAACAATCTACGTAACCGCCGCCAGCAAATACAGCGCTCCTCTCTCTATTTTCACCTCACCCCCTGCTTCCGTCCTCCCACGCTTAAAATCTATAACAGCCGACGGGTTTACTGTCGTCTCTCTCCTGCCTGGCAGACCCATCTCGCATATTGATATACTGGCCCTCTTCCATAAGATTACAGCCCCCACGTTGTACAAGCGTCTTGGAGAGTCGAGTGCGCCTCAGGGCATAGAGAGCGTATTTGTGAGCATGCTCCGAGGGACCCTTCAGGAGGTTGCGTCGGATTTAATCACGCCCTTGAAGGAGGTATGCGGAACGAGTCTGGGATATCTGAAAGTAAGGATACTGGTAAACTCTACCCTTTTCATTCAAAACGTGAGCCGGATTCAAGCAATGTGTGGGAGGGTACTGATTTTTAGTAAGTTTAGCAGGATGGATGGGTTGCTGGGTTATTGGCGGTGTCATTAAGTGGGTTTATCAGGCTAAGGCATTTCCATGTTGAGAGTCCATGGGGTGACTGCCACCCGAGGTATTCGCATGAAGCGATGGGGAGCGTAGGAATGCTAGCGTTTTGGACGAAATGGTGTCCATCTTTACGTCGAGTGACTTTCCTTGGGGTGGATATTTCCTAGTTTAATGGTGGGCGTTGCCCGCAAATGTATGTACCTACCTGTATAACCGATCCAAAGGCTTACGCGAGTTGATAGCAGTTGCCTCAGAGAGCCACCAGAAACGTATATTCAATCATTTTAGTATTATATTGGACCTTTGAGTGTTGAAATACATATTTTATATAGGTCGTCCGGTGCCCACCGCCGGCTAGCCCCTCGCGAAGCTGTGCGTGTTTTCGAAGTTCCACAGGAGAAACCCCAAGCTCCTAGATCAGAATCAGAGTTTGGTTGTTCGCCCTACTACCCGCTAGCAAATCCATACTGTATGATAAACAATGAATGCACCAAACTAGCTATAATGAGTGTTATACAGCAATATGAGTTTAAACGGCTGCTGCAGGAACCTGAGGTGTGAATTGAAAACAAAACCCTGCGGAGGCTCTATGCTCAAAAGCTCAAGCTTAGACAACCGGTCCGATGTAGTTTTGTTGTTGCAGCGGGAGTCAACCGCGCCAAACAAACTCTACACGTCCATTTGATCTATCTCCCACAACCAGTCCCAGCGATGTGAACTCGGTGAATCTGATACAAACCAACTCGTCCTAATTCAATTTACGAGCTAAGTTCGAAAATGCGTCAGAGGTCTCTCCCGCATGACTTAGTGCGTTTAATCGTAGAATATCTGCATGACGACACTCATACACTAGCCTCTCTTTGCTTGCTCGACAAAGAAACTCTTGATCTAGTAGTATCTTTGCTATACAAAACGGTCCATCTATCTACTATCCAGGCAATTTCTCAGTTTTGCGATGCTATTATACAATCTGAGCGTAACCTAGGCATCTATCCGACCTCGATCCACTTCGTCCCAGAAGATCATTCGGACGAGCAGCTCTATCCTATAGTTGACCCGATACAGATCACACTCACGCAAGTACCCAACCTAACCGACCTTGCTCTAGGAATTGATACTCCAAACCTAACCAATCTGCACCAGTATTTCCAACATCACCCACCCCCCTTCTCAGTACATCGTCTCGCATGTCACTTCACCCCAGATCTTATGCTATGCCTCTCTACCCAGTCCTCTATCCACACCCTAATATTTTATCCAACCCACCGCCAACATATTTCCTATATGATCGATCCACCCCCTTCTTCCGTTCTCCCACACCTGAAGTCCATAACGGCCGATGCACATACTGTCATCGCTCTCCTCCCTGGGAGGCCCATCTCGCACGTACACGTACCGGCTCTCTTTAGCCAATCAAACCTCACATATAGCCAGTTAGTCTACAGGTTTTACAGGTGTCTCGGAGAATCGAGTGCGCCCTGATGGCATAGAGAATTTATCTCTGGGCATACCTGGACCGGACTTTTGGACGGAAACCGAAGGTCATTTCGTGCGTTTGATGAAGAGATGTGGGGCAAGTCTGAAAGTGTTGAACCTGAGAGTGCTGGTACTCCCTGGCATCCATATAGAAGCGGTGAGTCGGGTTGGAGCGGTGCATGGCGGGCACTGACTTAAGCATGCTAGATGATTCGAGATACCACACGGGCTGAGCGATTGGCAGCGTTGTTGAGTGGGTTTCGTAGGTTAATGTGTTTCCAAATTGAGGCTCTGAATATTCCTTTTCTGCTTGGGGATAAGGTCAAAGAACTAGGGAGCGCAGGAACGCTAGAGTTTTGGGTGAGGCAACGTCCATCGTTGCGCCGAGTCATTTTATTCGGAGTCGAGTTGTCTTAGGATGATGGCGTCGCCCATAATTGTATGCACATACCTATACTCGAGTGTCTTGAGAGCAGTTGTCTTAGAGAGTCACACCAGAAACGTGTATTCAACGATTTCAGTATTATATTGGATGTGCGACACCGGTAGACGTCGCTTTTGAGCACTCCTCCCCCCTGGACCACCAATACCAAAGCCGACCATAAAAACGAGAGAAAATGTACAACAAGAATACAATAAAGCCCAAATCCAAAACAATCCAACCAAGGTCAACCGCGAAAGGACAAACTACGATTGCTTCTCGGCCGTCTCCCTCAACTTAGGATGCAACAGCTGCTCATGGAGAGCCTTTCCAGCGACGACCATCGGGAAGACATGCTCCCGGTTTGAGACGACGCATTCCATGAGGACGGGCTTGGATCCGTCGTATTCGAGGAACTCGCGCATCTTGGCGGGGAGTTCATCGGTGGATGTGCATTGGATGGCGTGGACTCCCATCGCTTGGGCGAGTTTTACAAAGTCGGGGTTGCGCATTTGGGTGTGCGAGTAGCGGGCCTCGTAGAAAAGGTCTATAATGTTAGGTGAGATTAGTCGAGGTTGACATAGATTGGGAAGGGGAGGGAGGACTGACCTTGCCATTGCTCGACCATACCCTGGAACTCGTTATTTAGGATCAAGACCTTGACACCAATTCCGAACTGAGAGGCGGTAGCGAGCTCCATAGCGGTCATGCTGAACGATGCGTCACCGTCAATGTCAATGACGGTCTTTTCAGGTGCAGCGACCTTGGCACCAATAGCAGATGGCAATCCGTAACCCATCGTCTAATAATCGCTCATCAGTTTATGTCGCATATAAATATGAATTTTTGAAATGACTCACTCCAAGTCCACCAGAGGTAACCATCGACCTGGGTTCCGTCCACCTGTAATGCTGCGCCGCCCACATCTGATGTTGCCCAACACCCGTAGAGATAATAACATCCCCCTTCTTATCCCTAGTCTGCGTGTCAAGCTCCTCGATAACCTCTTGAGGCTTCATCTTGTTCTTCCCTGGCGTGCTCTTGTCATACGTGAACGGATATTTGGCCTTCCATTCCCGGATATCGCGGAACCACGGCTCGCGCGGGGAGGAGCGGATGAGAGGGACGAGGGCGCCGAGGTTGTGCGTGACGTCGCCGAGGATGGAGATGCTGGCGTCGACGACTTTGTTGATGTTTTTGGGTTGGATCTCGAAGTGGATGATTCCACCTCGTTTTTGGGCCGCGGCTGCTCGTGCGGCGGGAGCGAATGCTACGCCACAAAATTGTATTAGTAGATGGTTTGAACGATGGGTCGACGGGTGCTTACTGTCGACTTTGCCAGTCACACGATCGTCGAATCTGGCGCCAAGGGCGATGATGACATCCGCTTGCTGCATAGCGAGGTTGGCATATGCGGAACCGTGCATGCCGAGCATGTGCAGACTTCGGTCATCGAGCTCGTTGAACGCGCCGAGACCTTGGAGAGTTGTAGTGACGGGGATGTTGCCCTCCGCCGCCAAACGGGCGAGAAGTGCAGGTCCTTGAGACGAGTTGAGGACCCCATTACCCGCGTAGATGATAGGCCGTTTCGCCTGGTTGATCATCGCTGCCGCCTGCTCGATCATCTCAATATCGACATCATCGATAGCCGGGCTCAGAGGGTTCCCCGGAAGTCCAAGATTTACGCCAGGCGTAGTCGCCCTGTATGGCAAAGCCTGACGGAGAATCCCCGCGGTAACGTCTTTTGGTAGGTCGACAAGGACAGGACCGGGTCGACCAGAGGTGGCAATTTTGAAGGCCTCATTGATGCGTCGAGGCAGCTCGGCTATGTCCTTGACCATTACGTTCCATTTGGTGCAGGATCGGGAGATGCCGACGATGTCTGCCTCTTGGAAGGCATCGGATCCGATGGCGGAGGTCGCGACCTGGCCGCAGAATACGACGAGGGGAACACCGTCGCTGAGGGCGTCTTGCATGGGCGTAACGACATTAGTTGCTCCTGGGCCGGAAGTGACGAGGACAACTCCGGGTTTGCCGGAGACGCGGGCGTAGCCTTCGGCCATATGGCCTGCGCCTTGCTCATGCCTCGGGAGGATAAAGTCGAACGCCTTGGAGTTGTAGATCGCATCAAAGACGGGCAGAATAGCGCCTCCGGGATATCCGAAGATGTGCTTGACGTTGTGCCTGAGCATCATCTCATGGAATATTTGGCCGCCGGTCATCCCAGTCAACGAGTGATCGAGCGTAGGCTTGGGCGCGCTAAACGGCTGGGGACTGTTCTGCGGGACCTGTTGGAAACCTGGAGCCGGTGTGGGTCGTCTGTGGAGCAAAATGAGCCGGCCAAAATTTAAATCTCCAGCTAGGGTACTCACACGCTGGGGGCTGCGGCCGCCTTGCCTGCCGCTGAACGAGAGAGGTTGCGTGCATGTTCGCGGACGCGCGACTTGGCGTCAAGCTGGCACGATGCTCGCTCGGCCTGGTCAGCGAGGGTGGAGCGCTGGCGAGACCATGCAAGGGCGGCAGTAGTGCCTTTTGAGGGAGCGAGAGTGGAACGCACGCGAGCTGGTGCAAAGGACATGGCAGCGACGAGATGAAGGAAAGTTGTCTGACTTGGCCAGATCCAAAGCTTTTATATGCATTTCAGCGTTCTCCAATGAGTCGATCCAAGCGAGGCACGTGATCAGAAATCCGAAAACCCGAAACGCCTCTCCTCCGCTCCTTCTGAACTTTAACCCAGCTGCCACGTCCACTGTAGTCCCACAACAAGGCATACAAGACAGCCTAGACTTAAAGCGATTGCTTTGTCCGTTTATTTGCTACACATTTTACTATAAGACCTACTCCAAGTCACACAACTGGAAAAACTTGGGAGGAACCGTGGGAGAGGTCCGGCTCGATCTCAGATATCTCACACTGGTCATCGATGAGAAACAAGCGTTCGATTCAGGCCTGCTCCACCATGCACCCCTAGACTGTTGTCGCTATTCCCATTAACAGGACTTGAACGGCCATTGCAGCGTGAAATTAAGCTCACGTGACTAATTTACCCTATTTAAGCTCTATTTGCCCAAGAGTCCCCGCTCATCCAACCACCACCTTCCTTCGTTCTTGCCCGCCATCAGACACTATCTTGGCGACTTCTTGCTAGAGCTATGTTCGCTACCAAAGCAAGGACAGATGTATCCGCTCATCCCGACCAGGTGAGTACCCCGCGTGGACTTCGTTCGGTTGCTCACGGAGACACAGGCTGCTATAACTGCCACCTCGAGCTTGGCCGCAGTTCAGACTCTGATTAAGATTGGGTTTGGCTGCATAACATTCATTAGGTACGCGTCTTTTCTGCGCCTTTCGCATCGCTCACGCGTCTCTTAGGGGGATTTTGAGCGACGACAACTTTGATGATCGTTAGTCGCGCATACATTCCTGGTTTGTCACGTTCCTGTAGCTAACTTTCCCCACAGAGACCTTGAACGGCTCGAAGAATGAAGGAATGCTCTCGACGTCTAGCAGCGGTACTTCTGGGTCTCAAATCAGCTCTGGGTCTACTAAGGTTAAAATGGTAAAGCGCAAGTTCTCAACCGAAGCGGACACTCTTCTCGATTACCTCGTAAGAAATGTACACATATCCTTACGTGCATTTGCTTACTCGTTCACCTCAGGAGATTGGAATTTTCGATGCTCTCGAGAAACAGTACTTAAAGAGCTTTGTCTTTGCCATCTACCTCGTATGTGCGCTCGTTATTCGTACTTTATATGTCTAATGCGCCGTTTAGGACGAGAAGGACCCCAAGAAGTAGGTTTGTTGTTCTCGCTTGTGTCCTGCGACTCACTACTGGCCCGTAGCCTAATCGAGGCCTATACTTTCAACTTTTCGGTGCGCATACATTCGGTCTCATGACCTCCAATCACGCTAACCAACTCGCCCCAGTACCACAACCTCGAGGGAACAGATGAAATCGTCCCAGTCATGTCCATCGAGTCGAGTTTGTCGAAGCTAGGCCTAATGGACGGAGCCGACCCAGTGGGTAAGGCTTCGAGCAGTGGCAAGGTCCCCACTCTCGGAGATGTAAAGAAAAGCGCCCGGGTATGTACTCCATGCAGCATTTATCACAAGGCCCACTCCTTACCTGTGTTTTCACAGTCATTGGTCAAGCGGCTCATCGGAATTTGCCAAAGTATGGAGCCACTTCCAGGTACGTTCGTCTAGTCTAGTCGCCGGTGTATGCCTTGACTTGGATTAACATACGACGTCGTCTCAGATCGCCGGTTTGCTACGTTCAAGATATATTACCATGAAAATACGCCTCCGGAATATGAGCCTCCTCACTTTGTTGCCGGAGACGCCGAGAAGGACCGGTTTTTCTTTGCGACGCATAATGTCAACGAGGTTCCGGAGCGGTGTTCTGTTGGTTAGTTCTTTCTTCTTCCTCGGGTGAAATGAGACTGACTTCAGATCAGGTGGTATCAAGACGGGGAAACACTCGTAAGTACTCTTTACCTACTCAGCAATGGGTTGTCTAAGTGCATTCGTCTTTGTCCAGGGTCGACATCCAAATAGCATCGATCTGCTCACTCCTCCCTTCCCCAGACGACAACCTCGCGCCGTTTCACGGGCACGCACATAACCGCAACACACCTCGTCCAGACTACAATACAAGGGACGCAAAGCGTAAAGCGGACGCCGGAGCACAGGTGGCAGACGCCGAGCGACGGCAGGTAGTGTGGGATGCGGATCCACTGGAGGAGGACGCGGAGGAGGACGCGGATCCTGAGTTTGAGGGCGGGGTTGGGGAGGTCCCCGTTGGTGTGCGGAGGGATGGGGAGATCGTTCCAATTCCTATTGTCGTGAAAGACAAGGGGAAGGGGAAGGAGATGGATCAAGAGACGATTGTGAGGCATGGGGGCGGGAGGCACCATGTACCCGAGTTGAACGATCCGGTGAGCGACACTTTTTTGGAGCGGAGTTGTGTGCAATGTTTGACTAAGGTGGATTTAGGAGGCGCTGCAAAATGCTGAGCTGGAGGGGGCGACTCAAATCATTGAGACTCAGGCTACTGTTATTATTCCTAGTGGTGGTGCAGCCGTCTCGACCCAAGACCACCAACGTGCAATCGAGACGCATATGGACGTCGATCGAGGCATTGATACCTTGGAGCTTCGGCAGATGTTAGACGACGAACAGGACGTTACTATGGAGGATTCTCAGATACCTGGTACGTATTTGTTCATTCTAGTAACTTATAGGAACTTATGACTTGGATTAGGAGGTTCACTAGCGAATTTGACTCAAGCTACCGAACATCGAAGCCAGACTCCTCGTGCAAGGAATGCGAACGTACAAGAGGCGGCGAGGGAGAAAGATGAAGTAGCGCAGCTGCCGAGTACTCCTGTCCCTGCGGCGATCGACCCTGCTATTATCGACTCGAAGAATGTAGATTGTGATTGCAACGTTGAGGTAAACTCTCGTCCTCCAGTATTTTATTTTATTATTAAGTTGTTCTGTTGTTTAGGGAGTTGAGCACGATACGTTTGTGTGCCAAGGCGATTGCGGGAGGCGGTTACATGCGTGGTACGTTTCCCCCTCTGCACTCGTCTAAGTTTTGTTATTTACTGACGGCCCTTCTTAGGTGCATGGGGTAATGACGCTATTATCTAACTGACCTTGTCGAGACTTACTGAGACGCCTATCTGCTAGGTTCCACACCGCCAAAGATGCCGGGTACTCTCCGTACTCTCAATGCCTAGGCTGCGAGTTGAGATCCATGGACTGGTTCGACCTTCTTGAAGAGAAAGAGAAACATAAGCTCTCTCAAAACTTGGCTGAGCTGGCGCTGTATCGGTCAGTACATGTCTCATGTGTGATGATGGTTGTGCTGAGGCTGTGTCTAGTCGTACGTTGAAGAAGGTGTATGCGGAGGGGCTTCCCGGGAATCCGCATGCTTTGCAGAGGCTCGTCGGTACGTTCTTCTTCGCCGTTTTGTAGAGATTTATTGAGGTCGTGGTTCGGTTCAAGGTTGCACACGCCAAGACGCAATGCACAACCTCAACCGCATGGAAGCCGAGGGTAGGTCCAATTTCAACCTAGCGAAAACCATTCTCCTAACACCTTAACTCCTAGAATTCATTCAAACGAAAACGACCCAAACTGATGAACTCGGGTTCCTCACCTCCGAGACGATAACCAAAACCACCAAGGCCGGCAAGAAGAAGAAGCCGAACAAGAGGAACTGTGTCAAACCGCAACCTGTCCTGGTCCAGAATCGAGCGGCGTTGAAGGCTTTGGAGCGGTACTTCGATCCTCGAGGCGAGCTGGAGAAGGAGCTGGTGGATAGTTATCGGGTGAGTAGAGAGCTTGGGCTGTGGACTTTGTGAGTTGAAGTTGATGGACTTCGTGTTTGGTGGGCTAGAGTAAGTGTGAGGCGAGGAAGCGGAAAGGCAAGGGGAAGGGGAAGAAGACGCCTGCGGTGAATGTTTTGGTAAGTCATGCTTGGTTCGCTGAGGCGTTGCAGGATCTGATCGAAATCTTAGGTGCCTTCGTCCAGGTATGATGGTTTAAGCGCTGCAGATACAATACTCATCGTTTCTGTTTTAGCGTCAACCTCCCAAGCCAGCAAGAAGAAAGCGCCCCAATCGTGGAACGCATCTCGCGCACTGGTGCCCCATCTCCATCCCTTCCACCTCAAGATATGGAATCTCAGACTCAGCAAGAAACCCAGATGCTCCTGGATACCCAACTCGAAGTCTCTAACTTGGCTCCGCCTTCACCCCCTGCTACGCGCCAAGCTCCAAAACGCAAGAGCTCAGCTCGGATTGCGAACAGCCAGGCCAAGAAGCTCAAGATATCCCTCGCAAATTTCGGCGTGGACTTGGAGAATTTCGACTAGAATTAGTCCAAACGACTTCGAAAACGTTCTGTAGGATACCCCTTCAAGATATGGACGCTGTTTGTGGAAATTTCGCTTGTGGATTTCAAGTTTCGGATGTCGCTCGTTTTACTTATACCTGTCTGCCGGATTCGAAGTAGATTTGTGGGAATGTACGATATGGAATGTGTGATTTGGTGAAACAACGAATTAGATGTCATGTTGGAGATAACAATTGAAGTACCCGGATCCATAGCGTTCAAAACAAATGTACAAGTCCCGCAAATCTTCCTTAAAACTAAATATAGGAAGGTATGAGTAAAAAACAATAGTGAGGGTAACAATCGAGCGTACCCTAATCTGATATGTCCCACTGGCCTTGGTGAGGTACCGGACCCACTTGACGCTCTGGTAGCCGTCCTTCTCTAAAACCTTCAAGAACCGCACGAGCAGACCAGAAGCCGTGAACATTAACACCTGGAAATCAACGTCGATCGGAGGCCGTGCCCAGGCTTGTCTCGTGGTGGTGACAGTGAGCTCAGCCATCGCAGTGAATGTCAGTTCGCTGCCTCCCTGAAGACGCGGGATCCTATTCGCGCCAATGTCAGAACTAATTTGTGCTTGAACAGATGACACGTACTTCCAAACGACTACATTCTCCGCAGGGACGTACTTCGCCTTGCCTTGCGGTACTTTGGTATCGACGCTAGTAGTGTTTAAGGGAGTCGGAATTCGCAAGACGACGTTGGTAGCACTGAGCTTGGGGTTGAAGCTGGCTTTGACGGCTATAGTGTACTCGACTCGTGAGGTACCATGCCCTACGACAATAGGATGTACTCGCAGCGGCAAGTTGATGTTGGTCGTTGATCGGTATCTGAAAAGACCCATTGATATTTTGCTTTAGCATGGAATTAATAAACAGCGCGTACTTCATAAGCTCGAATTCACCATCAGGTGGGACGAAGCTGATAGTGCGGTCCGAGTCGAATTTACCAAGCCTGACACATTGGTGGAACTGGCAATCGTCGAGCTCGACAGCGTTATCACTGAGCCCTCGTTCGCTGGTAACCAATCAATATGGATGTAATGTAAGAAGTGGCGGCCAGCTTACCTTTGTTCAAGCACCAACTTGTCGTTCAGCCCGAATTTGCATTCTGGGGTTCCCGAGAGATATGCGCGCATTAGAACTTGGCCGTCGACATCAGCACGCAAAACGGATCCTAAAAAACATCACATCAGTCTAAGAATTGGATGCATCGAGCGTTCTTACCCTTTGCACTCATTAGCAAGTTGACGCTTTCAATAATATCCACAAATGCCTCGTTTTTCTTATACTTGACATCGCTTCTCCTCCAGCTTGTCGCACCAGTCGCTTGTATAGTAATCTTTTGAGACTCTTCGCGCTGTAAACGTGGTCAGTACGCCAGGTGACAAAAGCGAGAAAACGGATCTTACCACTGCAAGCTCGGACTTGACTCCCTCGGTGGTAATATACATTTTCAAAGTATCGATCTCGCTGTTCTGGGGGTATCCGAAATCGAGGATCTCTGGAAGCGCGTGAACGTTTGTTTAGTTTGTCTCGCGAGGAATTCACCGTTCGTACCATCAATTAGCTCGTAGATGAGGACGAAGTTATTCTTCACGGATTCCTCATCCACCTTTCCGAAGTACGACTTTCCAATGTTGATGAACCGATAGCAAAACTCGAAAACCAGCGCCGCATTCGCGTTGCACCTATTCAAGGGTCAGTTTTCAACACTGTTAGAGTTCTGAGAGAGACTCACTTGGTGACAGCCAAGACATATACATTGTTTGTTCGAACGTGGAAGAAACTTGTCGACCCGAGTGTCACTATTGGCGACCGCACATCACTGTTCGACACGACTTGGATTCGAAAGACGTCGGCGACAGAGCGCCTGGAAGAGATGTAAGAAATGGATAGATATGAGTCTTCAACACTCCTACTTTAGATCTGGCCGGAAAAGCCGAGAAATAAGGACCTAGAAAACCAACATGTTAGAGGTTTTGTCACTTACACTCGACAGTTGAGTAAACATACCTCCCCCTTTTGGTTGAAAATAAAGAATGCCTATAGCGTTTGAGAGTATGAATATACTAGATATAAATGCTGCAACAGCTCTACACACCGAGATCATACCCTCGACAGTATCAACTTGCGTGCGGTGACCGCTTAGGAGAAAGGATGGTGGTTGTTTGCCTCACGTGGGGATGATGAGCTTAGTCAATTGATCCGTGACCTATCGTATCCAAATGCCAACCACAACGATCAATCAGTTCTGGTGGTTTCCCTGCTCAAAACAATGAACTTGCCTGCCCGGCTCTTCGAGGCGACATCTAGAAAACTCGTTTGCACTCTAACTCAAGACTTCGGGAAGCGCTCGACCCGAATTGCTTGGTCTCTTTTGGTCCGAGCTGTTTCACTGCTGAGCTATTTGTGGGCATACTAGGTCTTTGCGTAAGAAAACGCGCAATACTCCCACACATAACGTACCGTATGTCCAATATCGGCCTGTAATCCTATTGGCAGAGAGGCTGCTTTCTCGCGCTCAACGGGCAAATCTCGGCCTTTGAGCTACACTTCGTCTCTGCCAGCATTTCAAAGGAATACTCAAGATCTCCTGTAAGTGACCGAGAATGACTAAATGTCAGTGTCGGTATATACTCGGGCTGCTTCTATGTGTTACATTCCGTGGATATAGCTGAAATGAAGCGTTGAGCAAAGATGCTTCTCACCCGCGCCGGCTCACGTGTAATGCGACCGTGCTCACCCATGCACTTCTTGTACCTGACGTCGGAACGACTCGCGACTAGAGAGAAGGGTGAAGGAGAGCCATAGCTATATAAAGCATGGCCTTTTCAGTCGATAGACTTTAGACTCGCTCCCCACTGTCTGCCTATTCCCAACATGGTATCTGCTCGTCTCGTCTCCGTCGTTGGCTCTCTCCTGGCTGCTTCAAGCGCTTCGGCTTTGACCTGGGGCTCGACGAAGGTAAGCCCTATACAATGTCACTTCCAACTACGTAATTGACTTACAGGATTTCCTTCATGTAGTATCTCTTTGGTATGTAGTCATGCAGAATAACTTCAATCGAATACTAACGTTCTTCCTGTCTTAAAGTGTTTGGAGACAGCTACAGTGAGCTGAGCATCTTTCCATAAACCCCTGATTCTATACTGACCATAAGTATAGCTGCCACCGGCTACAACGTATCAGCTGGCATCAACTCACCTACTCCTGGATGGGTACGTGGGTATGATTGTGCCGCCGTTGTGTGTACTTACGGCACAGTAGACATCCTCGAACGGCCCCAATTGGCCTATGTATCTCGGTAGCACGTACAATGTCACTGATACTAAGGTGAGTTTTTCGCTTATTCATGCATATATTAATATTGAACCTAGTCAGGTTTACAACCTCGCATACGGAGGCGCGACGATCGATGCGAAGCTTGTGACACCATATCTGCCCACTGTTCAGTCCTTTGTAGATCAGGTCTCGTTGTTTGACAAATACTTCGGCCCCCACCCCGCCGAGGCTCCATGGGCGAGCAATAATTCTTTGTTTGCAATCTTCCTTGGAATCAACGATATCGTAGGTGACTTTGCCTTCGTCAGGCGCTTCCAGTTTCTGAGACCATATTTCAGGGTAACTCGTGGTGGTGGTCCAACGTCACTCAAGCCGCATTCCACACAACACTTCTCGACAGATACTTCTCACAAGTTGACGACCTTTATAACAAGGGGGCGCGCTCGTTCCTCTTCCTCAATGTCCCCCCGCTAGAGCGTACCCCTCTCTTCATTGAGCAAGGGAACTACTCGGTCACGACAGTTGGGGATTCCACCGATGACTTCAACAAGCAACTTGCGCAGCGGGTCAAGAAATTCCAAAAGTCCTACAAGGGGCTTGAACAAATCACACTATATGATGCTCACAAGTCGTTTAATGTCCAGGTATGAGTTGGGCTCATCTAAAAAGCAGCCGGCACAACTTACATGCGATTATTTAGCTCGATAATGCGGACGTTCTAGGCTTCGTTAATGCTACTGGATATAATACCGCTTACCAGAACGGCACTCCTGGCTCAACTTACCAAGTCGCGGGCTCCAAGCCTGTTTCTAGCTACTTGTAAGACCCCAACGCTTAACCAGGTGTCTGAAACACACTTACACGCCCGTTGGCTTAATAGCTGGCTTAACTCTTTGCACCCGACATTTGTTGTCCACAAGTAAGTTCCCAGGCCGCTCATTGGTTCTTTGAGCTTACTCAACTTAAACTTTGCAGCATCCTGGCGCACGCAATCTCTACCATCCTCAGCTAACTTGTGATTCGATTCGCTGACGTCACAAGTGCATCATTCATTCTTGGGTGATGTGCTACGAAGTTACTTGTACATACTGTGTACGCTGCGATATGTTGTACTAGGTGGTAACTCAGACTTAAAAAATGATATTTGTATGATCCAAGGATGCAGCTACTGTAGTCTAGATCTCAATTTGAAATTGTACAAAATCAAGCCAAGGCAGATCTAATCACCGTTCTAGATAAACTAATCCCCATATAGGCTTAATAAACGCCCCCGGCTTGGGTCTCGACCTCCCACATCCTTAACCCTCAACCTTCAGTGTGAGGATAACTTTCACCGCTCCCGGCAACATGACACACCGCCTCTATAAGCTCTCTGCGGTCCTCTCTGCTCATTCGAGCGACGTGCGAGGGCTAGTTGCCCCGAGGAATGATTTAGCTTTATCCGTCTCACGAGACTCTCTAGCAATCGCGTGGAAGCGAGACGAATCAGCCAGCTTCACGCCTACCACATACTCTGCAGGATCGCGCTATGTCAACTCTGTTACCTATATACCACCTCAGGGATCCAGCGGACCGGGATCTGCGGGTTACATTATCGCAGGTGGCCAAGATACCGTTATAAACGTCTTCGACCTCTCCCAGACCAATGGCGCGAAGGAACCGAGCTATACACTTCTGGGCCACCGAGAGAACGTCTGCGCGCTTGATTCTACTCCTTTGGGGACAGTGGTCTCTGGCTCATGGGACTCGTAAGTGGTGTCGTTAGACTTGGAATGATGTCGCGCTGACGCGTTCCCGCAGGACCGCGCGTGTCTGGAAGAATTTCCAACAAGTGCACGAGTTGCGCGGACACACTCATTCTGTCTGGGCCGTTCTCGCTGTGGACGAAGTTCAGACACTTACCGGCTCGGCAGACAAGACCATCGCTCTCTGGCACGATAATAACTTGGTTCATCGATATACTGGTCACACAGACGCGGTTCGAGGTCTTAGCGTACTCCCGGAAGGAATTGATATTGGCTTCGCCTCGTGCTCTAACGATAGCACTGTCAGGTTGTGGACCCTTGGTGGCGACGTGCTTCACCAGTTCAATGGGCACACTTCATTTGTCTATTCTTTAGCCTGCGTACCCGACACTGGATCCCTTGTAAGCGCAGGAGAAGATAGATCGGTACGTGTATGGGAGGGTGAGTTGTGCTGGTTTTATGCTCGGCATGCTCTTTAACTTAATGGACACCCCAAAGACGGAGAACTCGTGCAAACCATTACCCATCCTGCTATTTCTGTTTGGGCGGTGGCAGCAATGCCGAACGGTGATATTGTCACAGGATGTTCCGACGGCCTTGTTCGAATATTCTCAAGGTCTGAGAGTCGTTGGGCCAATGAAGAGACAATCAAGGTTTGTTAAAGGCTTGGTGTTCCTTAGCAGTGGTCTCATCTCGATTTTTAGGAGTTTGAAGCACAAGTAGCCAGTCAAGCTATCCCTGCGTGAGTGCATTTGTTCTGTCGATGATACGTAATAGCCATATATAGAACGTCCTCTAGCGAGCAGGTTGGAGATGTGAAAAAGAGCGATTTACCAGGGCCTGAAGTTCTAGAGCGTCCGGGTAACAAAGATGGTCAGGTTGTGATGGTCAAGACCACTGGCGGGTCCGTAGAAGCCCATGAGGTAAGTTGTATGCGTACCAGTGTAACAACTGCTGACGCCTTGTGTAGTGGTCTGCTGGGCAAGGAAAGTGGGTAAAAATCGGTGAAGTCGTAGATGCCGTTGGGCAGGGCCGGAAGCAGCTCTTTGAAGGGAAGGAGTATGATTACGTCTTCAAAGTCGACATCCAGGATGGTGTGCCCCCACTTTCGCTTCCATACAATGCTACAGGTATGTATATCACCATCATTCGACTCACACGTATATGCTTAATCCACCCAAAGAAAATCCCTACTCGGCTGCGCAGAAATTCCTCGCTCGAAACGATTTATCACCGGAATACCTCGATCAAGTCGTTAGCTTTATAGAGAAAAACTCTGGGGGCGTGAAAGTAGAGAGCTCTCAAGAATTTGTAGACCCATATACCGGTGAGTTGAAATTTTCCTTATAAATGCGTCTTTACGAACCGCGTTCTCTGTTTAGGTGCATCTCGATACCAAGCTCCTATTGCCTCAACAGCATCGTCCGGGAACGCTAGCTCGTATGTCGATCCATTCACGGGAGGTTCACGCTATGCGCCACCTTCCTCAACGCCAATCCAGGCGGCGGCCACTCCTCCACCTCCCAAACCGACCAACTCCATTCTTCCTGTGGTATGTATCATACTCAAATCTAGTTCGCACACAGGGTGCTGATCCTCGTGTAGAAAATGCCGCTATCCTTTAAACAAGCGAATATACCAGCTATGGAAATCAAATTCAAACAGCTGAATGATGGGCTATCCAGCGATCCAGTATGTCCTTTGCCATATTCGATGTGATCTTACATGAGAGAGATTTACTGGACTATTTTCGTAGAACACTTCATCGCTGGCATTGACCCCTCTGGAGTTCAAATTGTTTAACCGCTCATTTTCGCTCATGAAGGCCAAAGCTCAATCACCTCCTGTTGCACCAGCGGATTCTAGCGCAGAATTATCCCAGAAAGACGTTGACATTATTGCAGACGTTCTGGCGCGCTGGCCATCCTTGCAACGCTTCCCTGGTAAGTTATTATCTGTAGCGAGTGGGTTTCACCGTCTTGAGCGCATTTACTGTAGTTGTGGATCTTTTGAGGCTCCTTATTGCCTTTTCTCCTAGCACGTTCGAGGCGCCTGCGACATCTCAGAAGGTCATTGACGCCCTCTTTGAAGCTTCCGAATGGAAATCAACGCCGTGGCCAACACCTCTTCCCAAGCATCGCGATACCAACATCCTGCTCACTCTGCGTACCTTTGCGAACCTGTTCCAAGTTAGTAGTCAATGGAAAGTCGTTGGTACTGGACCATGGGTGCCATCAGTACGTTTGATTTACAAAAAAAGTAGCCCTTATACTCACACCTCGACGTAGTTGTTCTCTACTCTCGCTGCTGGCCCTTACACAGCGCTAAATAAGGCGCAAAAAGTGGCACTGGCAACCATCGCCTTCAAGTAAGAGCATTATTAGTGCTAAATCTGACACACCTACTTACATGTACCACTATAGCTACTCTGTGGTGGAACTAGTCGGAAAGGTTGATCCTCTGGCAGCCCCTTCGCATGTTTCGCTCGTGACACTCGTACGTTCCCAGAATAATTTTGCTGAAGCCTGGTCCTGACACTTCATTGCAGATATTAAATCATGAAAAGGAGGATAATGAAACTGGGTATAGGGCTTTAGTCGCATTAGGGAACATTGTAAGTCGTGCGACTTGTTGGTTGTCGCAGATGTTGATCTTATCTGGCCTCAGATTTATACGGCAAAGAGGCAAGGCTCGCTGAGCGATGTCGCATCCTCCGCGTATCGGCCGCTTCTGACAAACGTGGCTACTACGTTCCCTGAAGAGCGCGTGAAGTCGCTAGTGCAGGAAATCAAGGCTTTATTGGGTTAATATTGATATCAAGGCTGAATTCATGCTGTAGACCGTCTTGTAGCTAACAGGTAATCAATCAAGTTTTATTTGTTGAAACAATAATAAAGAAACAGAAAAAATAAGAAAAATGTAAGCCCCTCTAACGAGCCCGACAACGCATTTTCAGACGTTGACGAGTAGATACGGGGGTTCGAGTTGTAAACTATGCGTGCACCAGTTAATTCATCTCCTGCGAGTACCCTCAGCGCGATTCGCTTGGCGGTCAAACATTCCGAGCAAGTTCTAAAACCAAGGGGGATACAGAAGCAAAATTTCGACCCCAGGGTACTTATCATCTCTCAGATTAGGGCAGGTCAAGTTTGGGTGGTCAAACTATTTGAATTGCGTTCTTTCCCAGGCTTAGCGCATGAAACCGGACGTCCACCAGCTGACACCTATTCCCAACTTCAACTTCTACTCCCTTCAAACTCTTAAATCAACTTATTGCTATGCCGGACGCTACAATTAAAGGCCTCGTACCTAGCGACGTTCAATACGATGGTTCAAACCTGCGGGTAGCAATTGTACACGCGCGGTGGAACAAGGCTATCATTGATTCGTTAGTTGCGGGCGCAGTAGGCAAACTGAAGGAACGTGGCGTCAAAGAGTCCAACATTGTCATCCAATCCGTTCCCGGGAGCTTTGAGCTTCCCATAGCTTGCTCAAAGTGAGTGTTTCTACGGTGTTAAACCGATGTATGCGCCTAACAAGCTGGCATAGAGTAATTTCGGCCTCGCAGGCCCAAGCCAGCTCGACAGCCACCGACCTTTTAGGGGGCACGGCTTCATTGCTATCCTTGGGTTCGAACACTCCAGCGCGCACAGCTTCTCCCGCCCCCGGGTCAGTTGTCGTCAACATGCCTAGCAAACCCTTCGACGCCGTAATCGCCATTGGCGTCCTCATCAAAGGCTCAACTATGCATTTCGAGTATATTTGCGACGCCGTGTCGCACGCATTGATGCGTCTGCAAATGGACACGGGTGTTCCAGTCATTTTCGGGGTACTCACAGCACTGACAGACGACCAAGCGCTTGACCGCGCAGGCCTTGGCCGTGGGGAAAATGGTGCAGGGCACAACCATGGCGAAGACTGGGGTCTTGCAGCAGTAGAGATGGGGTCGCATGTTCAGAGATGGGGTGCAGGGAACTTCTGATCAATAACTGTAAGCGCATTCATCCCATTTCTGGGGTTTGATATCTGAATGTCTTTGTTAGACGCCCAAAATCTATGAATTCAAAGATGTGAATTGATATGAATTAACTACGAGCACCCAGTAAATCGCCACCGGTATGCTTGGCCCACACGCCACCGCATACACAATGGCCCTGCCATGTGGTTTCAAACACCCGCCACCCATTGCCCATATCATCTGACGGAGCGGAGCTTGTCCTGCCGCCACAGCTTACGCAGGTCTTCAGATTGGCATCTGGGTTCACGACGGTGCTGCGGGGGAGTTTTGTTTTGCGGATGATGTCGATTTCTGGATTAGGGAGCCCGGAGCCAGTTGCTGAACCGACAGTCCGAGATACCAGCAGGTCATCTGGAGGGACGAACAAGCGAACGCGATGGAGAACCTGCGGTTGAGTATACTCGGCAGCGACCCGACGCAGTAGCGGAAATAGGGCCTCAGATGTTTTGAGCGAGAGCAAGGAGTGTCGACAGTGTTCTTTGAAATTCGGTATGTCTGTTGTCCCTTTAGTGAGAAGTCTTTGTGGTATAAATGTAGGTTCTTACCTGAAGTTCGAACTAAATCCTTAGCTGTTTGAAGCGCATTAGCAAACTTAGCAAAGTCTAGGCCGGCCTCATCCATTAGATTGTTCAGAGAAAACACGGCCATTTGGTTGTTTTCTGTCTTCTTCAGGGTGGCTGTGGCTGCTTTAAGACGGTTTAGGTGCACGAGCGCGCGAAGTAAGAGTTCCAACGGGAATGGATGTACAGCCAGGATGAGCTCCGAGGGTGTTTCTTTAGATTGTGTGGGAGTGAGACAAAATACACGAGCACTAAACACGGGGTAAAGACATACCGTCAGATAGTTGGCGGCCTTCCCATTCAACCAGGGTACGCAAAAGGTTTTCGCATCGCCCAATTAGCCAACTAGCCTGTTGAATCAATTCCCAAATCCCAAGTGGCGCTATCATGACGGGGTTTCGATTAGTGGTGGTATAGGCAATGTAAGGGGAAAGACTCACTAAAGTCGTACGTGTTAGGCTCTGGGCTGGCAGATCGAGAGTCGTCAAGCGCCCGAACGGATGCGTAGAGTTGACAGAGCTCAGAGGCTGTTTTCCACCGCGTACGCATCTCGTGAAATGGAGCCCAGCTTCGTGTATAGTCTTTAGCCAGAGCACCATGAAGCCTAACCAGTATGAACTCACCGATACACTATCAATAATATTCCAATAAAATCGGGGAGCCATGGTTGGTGGACGTCAAACTCCAGTGGGCTATCCAAAAGGGCAAGAGCTTCCTTAAATATAGTTTGAAGCGTGACTGCGGCCTCGGCCATGCTTGATTTAGGAACAATCTCCCATATCGTACGCACAACATCCGACATGTCAGAACCAGAAGGATGTCTAAGCTGGATCGCAATGGCGGACGATATCATGCGTAGCGCCCCTGATTGATTCCCTATGGTTGCGAGCGTCATTTGGTGAGCAACTATTGCTTGCTATACGATTGGGGACGTACCAATACTGGCTTTCCAGCGAGGTGCCGGAAAAACTGAAACGGTGGGGCTGTGTGTCGTCCCAGAGGTTGTGCAAAGCAGAGTTCGATGGGGAGAGGCACAGACAAACATAGGGACTGAGAAAAGTTAGACTTGTTTCAACTTTACAATATGTATTTAGTGATCACATACATTCTCTGCTGGGTTTGTTGTGGCGCCGAAGGATAGGCTCCGACTCGAACGCCTGATTGCTTTCTAGATTGATGCTAAACAGCGCGCATATATGTTATCCAAGCCACGGTGTATTAACATAGGCGACTTACCTTGAGATTATTGTCATCTCTCCAATCTGCAAACAGTCCTCTTGGGTATTCGAAGGCGTAGGGGCTAGGTCTAATTTGCATAAAAGTATGTGCCCAGCTGAATCCCAGAGTTGACCAGCGCTGATCACAACAGACTCGAGTGTGCGCTCGGCGCTTTGACGGCAGCTCTGCTCAAGTAATTGAGTAAGGCCAGCTAAAGCTGGATGTATGGATCGGCTCACCCAGTCGGGAAGAGGTGCTGGGGTGTTAGGTTTGTTGCGTGAGGGGGATGAGCTCGAGTTGTTGCGTGTAATGGATGGTGGAGGTGTTGATGGGCTTAGACGCCAGGATACCACAGTCGATCCTGGTGAACCTGAGTTTACTGGGAACAGGTGGGTCAGCAGAATTTAGCAGATCGAATACGTGGTCACCTTTACCATTCTGACCTAAGAAGGACGCGACTACCTGAAATGAGCAAGAAACATTCGCTTGATTTCCAGGTGAAGCATGAGCGGACGAGTCTAGAGGATGGCTCGTTACGAAAAGATGTGTGAGGTGTAGATCAGTTCCCTGTGGGGTAGAAATAGGCCGAAGAGGTGTTGTCACGAGACCTGCGAGCTGGGACTTAGTCAACATGGTCTCGAGAAAAGTTAATTCACTAACATAGTTCTTCTGATAGGATATCTGCCTCAACCTCACAAACTTCAATGAGGTCCTCTTCACCCCACATGCCGCCTCGCAGCCAATTTGTTGGCTGTGCCTCTCTGCTGCTTTCGTCTGGTAAAAGCTCGGCCATTACGGAGGTCATCGAAAGATCGCTTTCAACTGCTTGACTAGGAGTTACAGACGAGCGAGTGGCAACAAGAATGGACCAATCTACCCCAACAATTTAAGTGGACAGAATTAGAGCGTAGGCGAGAATCAGAGGCGTACCATTGTACCCTAGTCCAATAGCAGCTTTCAAACAAGTGCGTTTCCCACCTATTGACGGGCCATGGGTCTCCGTGTGTTCGGACTGCCCTCGAACTGCCGCGGTTGGACTTAACACGCTAGCGCTCAGCGAGGCAAAGAAGCGTTCATGCTTTGGAAGCATGGTATCAAACACCTTTGGCCGGAAGTACAGATGGACGTTGTGGTCTTCAGTAACAACCAAGAATGCGGGATGTCCGCTGTGTAATCTCGGGCCAAGGTGGGGATACCGAGATGTACGTAGCGGAATTCCTGATTGAGGGTACCACTAGGTTGTAAAGTTTAAAATTTTCCAATAACAAAACGCGTTTATGCGTGGACGAACCTCTCGGTCCTCGCCTAGCCACCGCATCGTAACCACACCCGCCTCAGCAGAGAAATGCCAAAAGTCTCTGATCACCCATGTATCGACCGAGCCTTCACTTTCCCATACGCAAGCAAGACCGCCAGTAGAGCTGTGGGGCTGAGCGGGTGGGAAATAGGCATAGAGAAACTTGCTTTGGGGTGAGAGTGCTAATATGGTTGCCGAGATATATGAGTGGGGCCGTTCAATTATAGGTGTTGGAGGAGGCAGGGTGAACCGCACAGGATAGGATTGACTCTGTGATGATACATCTGAAGTCCGCGAATTTGAAGCCGCAGGAGGTAGATGTTTTGCGTGAATTGCTGAGGACATTGGATCAGATAGAAAAAGTAGGTTGTGCACACTCCAAGCAAACGGTCTGGATGCTGGTGAGTTGTCGAATTCATTCAGTCATAAATAGAGTGCATACCTAACATTCTCTCCATCTATCATCAACTTCAAGTCGTCCCAGTTTATGTCTTGGGATACAGGAGGCTCAGAAGTTGAGACTGTTCCACCACGACGCGAGGGAGACGAGCCCGAATCCATAGTACCAGAGTTGGCTTTCCCCAAATAAGTGCTGGTAATTATTACAGTAAACCGAGTACGAAGAATTGGGTTGAATACGTCAACAAACAGAACCACCTGGGTGCTGGTCAAGATCAGGTCAACAACCCACAAAAGGCAATTGGCAATCATAGCCGCTTGCGGTCTACCACGACAGGTGTGAACCTCACTAGATTACTACCCGAAGACGTTGGATGACTGACCTACAAGTTAGACCAACCTAACAGATACTCCGAAATTTACCTTTGTCAACCGTGTTAACATGGCAGGCACAAATAAGAAGAAGGTACGTGAGGCTCTGCTTCGTGTTTACCATGAGCTACTATCTAACACTGTCGAAGGTATTGCTCATGGGCAAATCTGGGTACGGCAGACTTTCCGATTTTAAAAACAAAACACTCAACTGTCAAGTCTGGATATAGGAGCGGGAAAACATCCATGAGATCCGTAATATTGTGAGCCAAATTAACAAACACGAAACTCAACCAACTTCTCATTGGCTTTAGTTCCAATAACACTGCGTCAGCTACTTCACGTCTAGGCGCCACGATTGACGTCGAACAAAACCACATGCGTTTTCTTGGTGATCTAATGTTAAATCTCTGGGATTGTGGTGGCCAAGACAACTTCTTCGAATCATACCTATCTTCACAACGGCAAACTATATTCAAGGATGTCGCAGTGCTTATTTATGTCTTTGACATTGAGCTCGAGACTCGTCAATTAACTGATGCGGTGATGAAGGAGAAGGAGAAGGATTTCGAATACTTCTACCACATCTTGGACAACTGCCGGTCTCGCAGCCCGGAAGCCAAAATATTTGTGCTTATCAACAAAATGGATCTTATTTCTGGAGGGAAGAAGGAAAAGGATGAAGCCTACAGCCGAAAAGTTCGAGAATTGGAGACGCGTGCCAAGCCGATTATGGCGGATACATCCCTGCGGTGCTTTGGTACGAGCATCTGGGACCAGAGTTTGTATAAGGTACGCTTTGCTCTTATGTTCCACCTTGCTCAGAATATTTAAACTACGAACAGGCATGGTCTAGGATCGTGCATACGCTCATTCCTAATGCGAATCTGTTGGCCCGTCATCTAAGTATGTTTTGTAACATATGCGACGCAACGGAGGTTGTTCTCTTTGAGCGGACTACATTCTTGATCATTGCAAGAAGTGGAAGAAGTGGCGAATTCGGAGAGCAAGGCGGGGAGTCTTCTGACTCTGGGGACGACCCAATAAACCCGGAGCGGTTTGAAAAGATCAGCGAGCTTATCAAAGCGTTCAAATTATCATGCAGGTGAGTCGTCTAAACAAGTCTCTGGAGGTACTACCAGGCTAATCTAAAACTCCTTTGCTAAGCAAATTGCAAGAGCAGTTCCATTCACTCGAGATGAGGTTCCCGCAGTTCGCGTGCTTACTGGACGTTTTGACCCCAAATACATACGTGATGGTGATCACATCGCACCCCAACATACGTGAGTACAGGTTCTCCACCTGATTGGTCCTTCGATATATCTGACCACGAGTACAGAACCTTCATTGCTGAAGCTCAATGTGCGACTTGCACGAAGCAAGTTTAATGAACTGCAAGCCGGCCGTTTCCCATCCGTTCCCGCCTCCCCAGTCTGATAGCGTCTTGCCTCTCTGCACTCTATATGACCTCCTTGCTGTGGAATTTGTAATCTAAAGTAATGTAATGCACACGACCCACCATGTAGTGTAGTCCGTGTAAAGCGTCACCGTAAGCGCCATGATTAGGTCATGCTATTTCGTGTCTGGAGAAGTTCGCTTGAACCATCACAGGCTTATTTGAGCTCACTTCGACCCCCAGCTTTCCGTTGCGAATGCCATATTAACTTACATACCGGTCTACTTGTCTTTCTATATTACGCACAAACCGATCGCCCGCAATACATCAATTAAAATGTCCATGTTTTGGCGGTAAGTTGTATGAATCATTGTGGCAAGTTGAGAAGGGCCTGACGAAATGACTAATATTTAGGTTTGGTTTTCATGGCACCAATAACATAGACAATCTGCTCAATCAAGACGATGTTTCACTTGAAGCTGTTCTGGACCATGACGATCTTTTGTCGGAGTGCAAACAGCAAAACCCGCGGTTAATTGACTACCTTCAACACCCTGAGGTACTGCAGCGCCTGTTCGCGTATGTCACAGGGGAAATCGAGTCTGAAGGGCGCGGGAGCTTCAAGTGAGTCACAATGTATTTCAACACGTTTCTCGTCGGTTTGTTGTATGTGATACGCGTATTAAGCTGTTCGGCTTTGTTTAGGTATCCTTACGTGTCGGCGGAGGTTCTCTGTTGCGAAATATGGGCGATAGTTGAAAGGTGCACAGAGAATTCAGCTCAGATATTAGCTCCATTCTGGGACACTGTTCTTTCAACCCCTCCTGAAGAACTAAAGACCAAAGCCTCAGTCGCTGCCCATTTTTCCAAGATCAGCACGGTTTTTATCATGAAGAAACCAGATGAGGTACGCTAGCCCTGGCGGCCGGTCCTGCTCTTCTGCTCATGAAACGTTCTAAGCTTGCTTTGATCGGTTGCTCGTTTTGCAATCCGACCGTTCGCAACTAGATGCTTGCATTCATCAAGTCTATCCCATCGGTCGTTGACAGGATGCTGTTGCACATCGAGGCGCCCCCATTTGTAGACCTGCTATTCCGGATTATTCAGTTGGATGATAATCCTGGCAATATTGGGGTCATGGATGTACGTTGACGCTGGTCCTCCTAATGACCACTCACTGACCTTTTGACGTCTTGTAGTGGTTATCCTCACAGAACTTTATTCCGAGTCTTGTGGATCGACTGTCCCCACGATACCCCCCTAGTGTTCATCTCGTGGTCGCAGACTTACTCAAAGGTATCATTTCTGTTGCGTCGCCCTCTCCCGGCAGCTTCAATGTCAATGGCACGCATGACGGTGGGCCAGCTGGACCAGTGACGAACAGATTTGTCCGAGAGTTGGCATCCACCGCCATTGTGGAAACCATGGTCAAATTCATGCTTGACGAAACACCGTTTGGGCCGCCAGTCGATGAGGTTCTGCGAGCGGCTGAGGAGAAACAAAAGGCGCAGGCGGGGAAAGCGAAAACACTTGTTGTGCCGTCTGGCTTGCCTGGTGTTTCCGACGACTCAGAACCCCGAGCACTATCTCCTGAACCTACAGACGATCGTTCTGAGCCCCTGCTTCTTCCAACCGCAGAGAGCGCGACATCTTCTTTGACGCAGATAATTTCAATCTTTGTCGAACTAATCCGCAAGAATAACTCGGATTACTTTGAACCATATTTGTTCCACACTTTACGAAACCGGCTGATGCAAATACAGCAACATCATTTGGACGAAATGCACGAACTTGGAGCTGATATGGATTCTGCTCAGCGCGTACAAGAGGAACGCGAAATGCTAGAACGGGGGATGGCGGATATGGTTGATCACTTGGGAATTGTGCATTTAGGCAAGTTCTTGCGAATCCTGGCTAAACGTCTCCCAGACTTTCAAGAATTGTTGCGGAGACCGCGTTCCTTGGTAAGCCATTGGCCTTCTCAAGTACAATATCGCTCACATGCATTATTCAGAACGGATATGTGCCAACTAGTGTCGGCGATCTTATCCCTCTCACTCTCGAGCGATTCCGCATATTTGAGCTATACGCTGAACTATTACACTGTTCAAACATGTCTCTCTTGAACCGACGTCGCGGGTTTGGACCAACTTACGATGAACAAGGTCGCTTGACGGGCGGACTAGATGCCCTAGAACAGCTTGCCAGGGTGATTGACCCGAACATCAGCAGTGAATCGATGATGGACCAGTCGACCGATGACGATGCCGCTCGAGAAGCCAAAGAACTTCCAGTCTCTTCGGCGTCAACTGGGTCTAGCTCGATAATCTCCGATGATGGCGTCAGCGTAGACGACGAGCACGGCGATCTTGACTCCCAGCTCGGGGATTCTGCGTTGTTAGGGTCGTCGCCCAAGGCTAGCCCGGAACAAATGTATGCTTCAACTAACCCGGTGATGCCAACGACAAGCCCCATGGCGAATTCCTCGGCTGAAAACTTGGATCCTTTCTCCGATCCCGAGACAATTACTGCGTCTTCAGATATCAGTACTCCAGGAACTGAAGCCTCGAGTTCCAACACGAGTACTGTCCGACACAGCCCCATTGAAGAACACTTCGGCCCTGTAGTGGATAGGTCTGCTTTTGAACCATCGGGTGACATCTTGAAACAACAGATGATCGATCTCAATACCGTATCCACAATACTCGTAAGCATGTACTTCCTCCTTGATAACTACAGTTATTTTATGATTTTGTATGCAGGATTTCTTTTTTGAATTCCCCTGGAACAATTTTCTGCACAACGCAGTTTATGATATGTTGCATCAAATTCTCACTGGGCGAGTGGACAACGAACTCAGTCGCAGGGTCACAATAGGAATGTTCAGAGATGCAAGGCTTGTTCATCGTATCCTAGAGGGTTCAAGGAGAAACGATGACGTCTCGTGAGTCTCAACTAGCCATCAGTGACTTGTAACTGATTGTATGTCCAGGACCCAGCAGAAAGGTCTTCGCCTAGGTTATATGGGCCATTTAATTTTAATTTCTGACGACATCGTGGCCGCACTCGAACACTACCCCCATAGCCTTTTAGATGCACTTACACCGTACGTCCCGCAACCAGACTGGGACAATTTTGTTGTTGGGCAGTACAAGGAAACCAAGGAACGCGATCTAAGCCAGCTAGGCGGTGGTAGACCGGCTGTCAGCAGCGCTATGCCTGGTATGGGTCGAGGCGCTCCGATTGGAGGGATCGCGGCAAACAGGTTCGGAGACACGCCAAGCCCCCGCTTAGAGTCAGGCGTTGGGCGAGGGGTGGGGCCAGTTCCGAGGGAGGTTAGGGCTGGGGCAGACTTTGGGCCTGCTGAACAAGATGAGACCCTTACGCCTAGTGAACCGGACGGGGTAAGTACCACCTCTCCAACACGCCCTGGAACGGTTGCTTAAATGACACCCGCAGATATCTCGCTACATGTCCGAGCAAATCCAGTCAAACCAGTTCGAATCTGGTTCTTCCTCCGATGAGGACGACGATATTGATCCAGCATGGGTCTCAACGCACTCTGCTTCTGGAGATTTTGACTTGAACGCCGCTCATGCCGCGGCAGGGAGGTCTACAGAGGATTCTTTCGAGGTACTTGCTTAAAACTTCGAAAAACATGCGTGCAAGTACTAACCAACCTTTCAGAACTCGTTTGAACCGGTCTCATCGGTATCCCAGTTCTCCACTATTTTCAGCTCAGATAGTGACGATGTAGGTTTACCTCTATAGCTATTTAGCTGGAATATGCACTTATGCATGGCCATAGGATGACGGCACTTGGGGGCCGTTCGCTGATTCGGCAGCTGCACAATCTTCAGCCACACGATCAAGCCTCCCTGCTAATTTTGAATTTGGCGACGAGGACGGTTTTGGAGACTTTCAGGGGTCTACAGGAAACTTAACTTCCTCCTTCGACGATTCGTTCGACGGCTTTGGATCGGCCAATGTGTCCAACGTGAGCGGAGATCTGGCGGAGGCCGTTGACGACGCAATGGAGGAGCCCACTACTCCCAAAGCTTCAGCTATGAAATTATCACCGTCGTCAAGCTTTGAAACTATCGAAACCCCCGATAAGGAAGATAGTTGGAATTCGGTTTGGCCGACCCCTGCTCCAGCTCCAACAGGAGTAGCTGAAGAGGCTACATCCAGCGCGGTCGCAGACGCGATGACTTCTCATATTGTGCCTCGGTAGAGTTTTAATGATTAGCGTGTATCCTTTTAGGAGTGTCGATACCAACTTCTGTATTCTCAAGAACATTGACAAATTTTCTTGTAGAGCTTTCTGTGTTCATTCCTTGAAAGTGTAGCCCCCATCCCTTGCGACAGCGTCGAATTCGAGTGAAGCAAGAAGGTCGGGTTTGTCTGGAATCGAAAGACCAGCTGTAATTTTGTCTCCGACGTTAACCGGACCGACTCCGCTGGGGGTACCTGCAAAGAGGGTCAGCATGGCCATCACAAGCATAACCGGACCCGCCAGTTACCTGTGAGGATCAAATCACCCTCCTGCATAAGGGATATTGGTAAGTACATGCGCGGCACACAAGTTCGTCGGGCCTACCTCAAGTCTCATGATTGACGAAATATGTTGAATGAGACGCGGGATACGGTTCATCATGTCTGCGGTAGTACCATTCTGCTTGAATTCTCCGTTGATCTAATTGACCAAGCAGAGCACCGGCATGAGATCAGATGTAGAATAACTAGGCGTGCACTTGCCTTGAGCCAGAGCTTCAAATTATGCGGATCAGAGATCTGGTCGCGTGGGATAAATGGGCTAGCGCATGCATCCCGCCAAATTAAACGCAAGCCTAACTCCAACTCGAAACAAATTACCTGGTAGGTGTGAACGTATCGAACCCCTTGGCTGCGGACCAAGGCAGGCCCTTCTTCTTGACCGCGTCTTGCATGTTTCGTGCAGTCATGTCAATCGTCAAGGCTGCACACGCACGTATGGTCAGTTGCGGCCCGGCCACAATCACGCCTGCCCCGGGTAACGTTGGTACGCACTATATCCAGCAACATACGAGTCCGCTTGCGCCTCAGAGATATCCCGCCCGCTCTTCCCAATTACAACGCCCAGCTCGACTACAAAACTTCAATCAGTCACGTCCTATCAATCGCAAGATAATGCAATCGACTCACTCTCATGATGCACCAAAACGCCTCTAGGAACCTCAAACTTCCCACTTGTCAAATAACTGGAGGTTGGCTTGAGGAAGAAGAATGGCTCAGGCGGGACGGTGTTCCCAAGCTCTTTGACGTGCTCAAGGTAGTTGCGTCCAATAGCGACGATCTGTAAGGTATAAGGGATTCAGTTATTAATGGGTATAGGATTTAATTGACCTTCTTGCCCCGGGTAAGGAATTGTGCCATGGTTAGAGCGTGTGATGGACGTCGTTCACTAAAGCTGGAACCTATTTATGTGGGAAACAGTAGAAGACTAATCGAAGGAGTCATCGGATATACCGGCACCAGACTGGACGGATCTTCGTCCCAGCATCCTCATTTGCTTCTAACTAACGTTTAAGCGGCTGCGGACGTCGCTCAAGGCCCATTAGGAGACTGCTTGAATGGCTAGTATGTCCGGTACCAGCTTAGATATACAACAGTGAAGCAAAACGTCCATAATTAAACAGAACACATTCTCTCATTCCATGGAACTACGAAGGATACATCGAGACTGGGAAAAAGACGAGCAGACTTAGATCAAGGAATCGGATATCAGAAATGAAGAACGAGCGCGAATATCAAAGAAACAGAGATAGAAATAGAGAAGGTGAGGGGGGCAAACTGGAAGAAACGAACGAGTGGGGGGACGTATATGTCGAATCAACAGTAGGGTAGTGGTATCTGAATAGCTCAAAACAGTAGTTTGTCATTCCTTTACTTTGATTATGTTCAAGAGTGTTTCGCTTTTACGACACCCAGACTGCGTAGAAGGCACGTTAGGTTGCGATAAAAGAATGAGTAGGAGCATAACTTACAAGCCATGGCGATGACGATGTACAACGCGCAGAGCATCAAGCCCTCCATGTAGTTGGACTTGCCGTCCATGATAAGCAAGTTGACGAGGACAACGCTAACGAATAGAGCGACAGTCTGGAAAATAGCGTGAGTTATTGCTCAGGTAGCAGATTGACAGAAATGAACACACCTCGAAGTCGGCAAAGTAGAGTGTCAAATCCTTGCCAATGATCCACGAGACGATAACGAGGAGAGCTATAACAGCAACCAGTTAGATATGGAGAAAACGACAGGGTATCCACTGGTACTCACGAACGACAAACGTGGCGATTTGCTATTCGCACGCAAGCTAGTTAGTGTTCAGTTAACTGCGAACAATTGATATACTTACGATGGAGCTGCCAACGCTGATACCAATCGTCAACTCGAGCTTTCCTTTCATGGCCATCCAGACGGAGGTAACGTGTTCAGCTGCATTCGCCTAGAAGCCCAACGATTCTCGTTAGGTATTCAGCTACTGAGGAGTTCTACAAAATACTTACCACCAAAGGAAGGAGGATCAACCCAATGAATGCCTTGGGAATATGATACTGCGTGGCTGTCTCCTCGATAGATCCAACAACTGTACGAGGGGACTTAGTCCACACCTGATTGACAGAATAATTTTACTTACGGATGTCAGCACAGAACGAGGTGATGACGGTAATAACGAGCAGCCTAAAATACAATGGTATGATTAGCACCTCTCGTCACCAACCGACCGAATCACTTACCAAGCACCAGAGCTGACAACACTCATGCTGGCGGTCTCGTCCTCGTGCTCAGTGGATTCAGTCTCAAACAAAGCGGCATGGGTTTTAAGCTACGAGCGCAAGGTAAGTAAACCCGAAACCAGTGTGCCTGACAGCCAGCATACCTGGAAGACCAAGTAGCTGACATATACTATCAACAAGATGATGGCGGTACCGCGAGAGATGAACAAAAGGCCGTCGTGAGAGTTCTCATTGCCTGATGGAGCATCGGTTTCCATCAAAGCCGACAGTGCATCCCCAGCCGAGAGAGGCTTTGATGGGTGTTGTTGGTTCGAGTGGTACGCGGCAGGGATAACAAGCGCTAGTGGTTTGGTAAGTTACTAGAGAAACAGGGAGCTTAGGAGATCGAAAACTTACTGATGCATGCCAAGGTCATCAACTAACAAGTAACGTTAGTAAAGTACATCATGACAATTGTTTGTCTCAACTCACTGATGCACCACTAAATCAAAACAGAGTTTTCAGATGCTCACAACTCTGCATAAATACAAAACTTACGTTTGGGCTGCGGTAACGCGGAACTCCTGCTCATAATGGGTCAAACCGCCTAAAGCGTACATGTCAGGCTCGGCCCAAGGAGAATGCCCGGTGATGATCTGAGCGCTTACCGGCAAGGAACGACATGCCGAGAACAAGCAGGAGGTTGGATAGCACCGATCCCAGCATCTATCAAACGTCACAACCCACGCGTTAGATAAATGAGTCAAAGTTACCGGAAGGGGAGATACGAGAGGACTTACGGAAGTCTGGACAATTCTTAGCTCGTCTAACGTAAGAAACGAAACACAGCAGGTATAAGAGGCTGACCCCACGAAACGATGCCCGAACTGATCCTCGACTTACTTTTGAGCAGGGCTGCTACACCAACAATGATTTCGACCTAAAGGACAACAGACCACGATGAGATCAGTCCACCGAGTTGCTTCGGGCAAGTGATCGTGAACACATACCGCGTTACCGAAGGATGCATTGAGGAGACCGCCGAGCGTCTGCCCGAGCGGTATCGATAGTTGCTCTGTAGCCTCTCCTAAAAGCTGTAGCGGAAGTGGGATGCTAGGTAAGCAAGTATACCCCCTTATCTCACCGTGTGAGAATAAAACTGACTTTTGCGAGGGGTATGATCGCAACAAAGCTAAATCCGAACCGGAGGCCTGCATCCCATTCGAGCTGTTCTGCGACGAGGGCTAGAGGGATGAAAACCAAAAGGATGTTGAACCAAGAGGACAACAACAAGAATTTCGACGATGCGATCCAGCCGGGCTCTCCATGAGCAAGCAGTGCGTCTTTCACTTTCTGGACAAAAGAGGACTCGCGGGAATGGCCGTTGCCATTGTATTCCCCGAGGAGTGGTTGGGTTTCGGCTGTCATACGGATGCGACAAGGAAGGGGGAGATACATCAGCTTGAGTTACGAGAGGTGATGTATGATTGACTATTAATGTACTCACCGTCAGACGGCATGGTCAAAGCTATGAAACTTGGGTGCTAGATCCTGGCGAGGACAAGAGGGCTTGGTGGACTCAACTGCCTGCGCTGGGCTCCTATGTGATGTAGCTCTGACGCACAGCCGACCTTCTATTATGCATTCTATAAAGTCACGTGGCCGGTCCTTCCCCTCTCGGCCGCTTGGCATTTCAATGGGCGACTTCACCTCGAGCCCCCCTGCCCGCCTGGCACTATCCGAAGCTATATAATATTCCCTCACTGTGGCTTTCCCCCTCGCTTTTGGCTGCCTCGGGTACTGGCTCGATGTCTACTAGCTCGTATTTGTGACACCCTGCCCGATCGGCAGGTGCTGATCTGATAGCCAAGCATACACTTGGCCCACGTTTGCTCTTTGCCAGTCGGATGCAATGCACCAAGATTGTCTTGCGCAGTCGCGCTGACTTTGCGCGGTGCCAAGGGTGGGGTTCTTAGGCCGCTGGGCGTACAAGACAGCATTAATTTGACACGATCGGCACTGGACTTTTCATCGGGAACGGCGGCCTTTTGTCATTCGGCCCATCGTTTTAATCATGCTGTACACGAGGCAGGTGAGTGTTCGGACATGACGTAGAATTGGGTATACACGCCCGGCAGCCCGAGCAAATATGGCTCAATTACACAATTACGAAGACGTGATACATTCGTTTCAGACAACAAACTGGAGAGACCAAACGATTACTGTACATTCTGGAGATAACAAACCCAACTATTTCTGGAAACCAATGCCACCCATGCTCACGCAAAGGCTGTCGCGCACTTCAAGAGATGTTTTTCCATGTCGGTCAAAACCACCTTCAAGTCACCCAGCAAGCCACTAACACATTCTTGGCACCAGCCTCGAGTATGCTCGTGGTTTCGGTTCGCCGAGCCGTCCTCGAACTCCTTGTGCAATTCTGCAAGAACCTTCGCGGCATCGCCGTCCATCCGCTGCGCAGACACAAATAGCGGGGAATCGTAATGCGCGTCAATGTCCCGGACGGTTCTCGAGCACCGCTTGTTCCGACCAGTCGTACGAGGACAAGCGCGCACATAGAACTCCTCGAGAACGTCGTTCCATTCGGCATACGCACTCTGGTTCATCCGTTGGACTACGAACAGCTGGTACAACTGACGTCCCTGCAAATCACCGATTGCCATCGTCTGTGGAGGGCGGTACTGTTCGGCATCAATCTCGAGGTTGGCAGTAAGCTGAATGGCGAGGTGATACACCGCCCACGGTATCAGCTCTCGAATTTTACACTTGAGAACGGCTGGGGCGAGGGTAGGATCGTCGCGATAGCGCTGTGAACGTTCCGTCTGAAATACACCGTCCTTGGAGGCGGGGAGAGCGCCCCGAAGGAACCGTCTGCAGTGAGTTTGAACGTGTGTAACCTTGTATTCCCGAGCAAGGAGGTAGACGTTGACGGCCTGGCGGGTGGTGGTAAAGACTACGCTTTTACTCCTGGAGTGATGTAAAATATGAGCTAGTAATCTTATATTGAATGGTGTTACCTACCTATCTGGGTACAACAAATCCAGCAAGAGTGCGAAGGTCTCAGCAGACCAATTGATCGAAATCAGACGCTGGCCCATAGCACGATTCAAATTCTTGAAAACGCTCGAGTGCTTCGACAGGATACCTGATATATAAAAATAAGCTACCAGCTCCGGACATAGATGTGAAGGTCTTACTCTGGTGGACGCGAAAGTGCACGCCTTGGACCTCGAAATTCAAGTTGCCATCACCGTAAAAGTGAACATGGTGTCGCTTCATTGGGCGTTCTCGCTCTGCGATAGCCTGTTCGATGGCAGCGGCGACAGCGACATAAGCAGGTGGTGGTGCTTGTAGTACTGGCGGTACTGGCTCTGGCTGTTGTGCGCGTCGAGCTGGTGCCGGTGGTGGTGGACGTCGAGCTGGTGCTGGGTCCAGGTGGGCAGCATTAGCATTACGTTTGCCGAGGAGAGGGAAGAACAGATCCATATCAAAAGATGAAAGTGAAAATAAGATGAAAGAAATGACACGCTGGAGGAAGTAGGTGACTGAATGAGGTGGTTGGCGAGTCAAGAGAGGGAAGTTGAATGAGCTTGAAGGGAGGGCGAGAGCTCGCATATAACTGCCAGTCGAAACAAAGAAAAACGTGTTTGCGGCGAATAATGGCTTGAAGAACTCTAATCCATCGCGCGCTCGATTTTTCGCGTGTTTTCTACTCGATTCCTTGTACTCATAGAACGAATGTATTTAACTAATATTTTATCATGCGCATACATACTGCTCCTTCATGTAGGATAAGTGATGTAACATTCATACTGTAGCTACCGTTAGATTTCCCCATATGGAAGTCGCATCCGACCCACCTCCACTTATATTTCATTTCAACCGTCATCCCGTCTTATTTATAACCCATCCGACAATGCATCGAAGATCGACCTCTCACTTTCTGACCACCACCCACTACGAACAACAGCCATGCCCATTCACAAGTCAGTGACACTCAACACTGGCGCGGTGATGCCCACTATCGGGCTCGGAACCTGGAAGAGCGCCCCAGGCGAGGTCGGACAGGCCGTTGAGTTTGCGCTCAAGGAGGGCGGATATCGGCATGTGGACACAGCGTTAGTGCGCGTCATTGCATCTATCATTGAATTGACTAATTTTTTGTATAGGTATGATTATAAGAATGAGGTTGAGGTCGGTCAAGGCATCAAGGTGAGTCGCTTCGGAGCCAAAAGATGTCGGATGTACTGACGGGTGGTGGTGAAGGCGTCCGGCGTACCAAGAGAGGAGGTATGCATCTTATCTTAAGTATTAATGCACTGATATTCATGAATATATTTGTTTATTAGATTTTCTTGACCACCAAGCTGCCCAACACGCAGCATGGTACTGTGCAAAATGCGCTGAACGAGTCGCTCGCCAACCTCGATTCTGGGTATATCGATCTCTGTAAGTTACATTCTACTGTGCATAGCATTAGACTCTCACTGACGCTATTCTCATAGGGCTTATGCATTGGGTAACGTCATCCAGATATTAAGCATATACCCACATACTAATGAAACAAAACAAAACAAACTACAGCCAGCACCCATGAAGAATGGTACGTACACGCCACCAAGCGTCTTACAGTTAAAAGAGCTAATAAAATATCAGGCAAGGCCGACAGGTCGATTGACTGGATCGATGCCTGGAAAGACATGGAAAAAATCTACGAAACTCAAAAGGACAAAGTTAGAGCAATTGGTACGCATACACCAACCTCCACCCAGCCAAAATCACTCAAAGAACGGCCTGTTAGGCGTTTCCAACTGCTCCGTCGAGTTTCTAGAACGCCTCTTGAAGGAAGCCAAGGTTGTGCCGGCTGTGAACCAGGTTGAGCTCCACCCGCAAGTGCCGTTTATCTCTACCCGTGTACCTCAACACGCCCTAAACACACCCTTGTAGATCCTGCCCGCAGACCGATGTAGTTGAGTTTTGTCGCTCAAAGGGGATCACTCTGACTGCGTACTCCCCCCTCGGATCCGACAACTCGCCACTTCTCACCGGTAAGAAAGATTAGACATCTTTCAGCTCTGTTGGTCCGGGGTTCTAATACTATTCATGCAGACCCGACCGTAACCAAGATTGCAGAGAAACACAGCGTGCACCCGGCCCGTATCTTAGTTTCGCTCTGGGCTAATGTCGATGGTGTGACAGGCAAGTCCCGTATCTTGACACCCAACTCCTGCCTCACCTCTGATTGACACCTCCCAGTCTTGCCCAAATCTGTCAAGACCTCGCGTATCGCGGAAAATATCCAGGTTGTTGATCTTGAGCAAGAAGAGATCAAGGAACTCCTATCTATTGAAAAGCGCAACAAGTTCCGGGCATGCAACCCCACTTGGACCGGCTGGGGCAACCTTGGGTTCCCAGACGTCAAAGTGTGAGCCCCTTGGATAGGTGCACTCGTCGAATCTTACACGCAAGCTTAGCAAACCCAGGCGTTCTAGCGCCAGCAAATTATAAACTAAATGTAGATAGCGAATGAATTACTGTACTAACACTCATAACAGTTCGTGTTGCGCATAAAAATGTGCAGCGTACTCGATACAAAATTAAACAAAAAGGAAATGAATGAACCACGACTAAACCCCTCGTTGAAAATCTAAACTATGTACGTCGCCGACAAGAGATCATGATGGAGAGATCCGGCCCTTCTTCATACGCATTGACCGCCTAACGGCAGCCGGCAACAAATGCAAACTCGTTCTTCTCCTAGTTCCAGCCTCCCCGTCGGGCGCCGGCTCGCCGTTCCGCATTCGCTGCCGCTCGCTAATGTTACTCTGTATTCTCCGCATCGCAACACCGCCCTCCTCAACGGAAAAGTCAAACCCGCGGTTCCCAGTGACACGCGTCCCAGTAGACATGTCCGTCCGGCTTCCGAGCGAGTGCAGCGTCGGCTGGCGCGAGTGCGTCCGGCGTGGAGGATACGTATCCGAGCTTTCCCGGGCCTCGGCCTCGACTTTTTCAAAGTGGCCGCCGAGTTTGGGGTGGTGCGCGACGTCGACGTTCGGGTCACGTTTGCGGATGATTCGCATAGTGTCGATATCGTTGGGGGTCTCGATGAGGCGGAGCGTTTTGGAGATAAAGCGTGGCGCAAGAGCAAGACAGACCGCAATGGGGATGCCGAACCAGAAGTAAGCAGAGCGGAAGAGATAGTATGTGTTTCCACTAAACAAAATGAGTTAGTAAGTTGAAATGAATAGCGGCGAACGGTGACGTACTATGCGGGTGTGTAGAACAGCGAAGGCCTGATCAACGAATAAATAGCGGTATACGCCCACACAAGAACAATTCCGATCGACACTGCGAACCAAACCCAGCCGGTCCAAGCACGTGTGTTCAGACCGTTGAAGGCATTCACGGCCATGACGGTGGCTATGACCATAGTCGTCGAGAACTCATACATCCCAACGTCGTACCCATCGGTCCGTGCAGACGTGGACTGGTACGCATAGAAAATGAAGAAGAAGATGACGGCCGACTAAGACAATAATCAGCTTGTGCACGAGTTCGCGCATGCAAGTACTTACCTGGTAGATACCGTCCAACATGTACAAACTGAACACCCGGACACCGAACCAACGGCCTTCTCGGCCATACCGGTACAGTTCAGGCAGAGTAACCAGGATGTCATCGTCGATGTTGCGGTCGAAGAGGCCAATAGCAATGACAGGCGCGATGGACCAGAAGACGTTCCAGAATAGGAGGTAGGTATACTCGAAGACGCTACAAACTAATCAGTACCTGGTTGCGAGGATGGAAGAACAACAACTTACTATGTTGTGCTCCACCCGCAGTAAATCTGGAACCACCAAAGCACACCAATACACACGATATTCTTGAAGAAGAAGTTCACAATCCTAACCCCATCGTATCAGTGCACTACCCAACACATACACCAAGGCTCCACACTCACATGTTCGAATTCCGGACATACGACCAATGTCCATGCACGAACAACAACCTCGTCAAGAAGCGGAACTACCGAAGCATCTTCATCAGTGCCAAGCACACGCACATCAAAGAGAAGACCTGGAACTCACCTGTGCGATAGCATAATCCGACGAGTTCACAGCCTGCAGCCCCTCTTCTCCCGAGATACCCACGCCAACGTCCGCAGCCTGAATCATGCTCACATCGTTCGCACCATCTCCGATCGCGAGCGTCATGACACCGAGTTCGTCCTTGATGAGTCGGACCATCTGGGCTTTTTGGCGGGGAGATACACGGCATCCGATGACAGCTTCGCAGCGGGTAGATAGCGCGATGAGGAGCGCACGGTTCCAATGGCTCTCTTCGTTCAACGCCTACACACGCCGAGTTAGCCAACAAGCTCTCATCTCAGGCAAACACAAAGAACTCACATGCGTCAAAGCCCCACCATCAATAACCAACACGAACCCACCCGGCCTCGATCCATTGCCTTCCGGAACAAGCGACGTTGCCGACTGACCAAGCGACATCCTGCGCAGCGGCATTCCACGGCGCGATGGTGTCGATGGCTCCGACGGGTGCACAGCCGGGTCGTCCAAGATATGGTCGTCGGGGAAGAACTCGTTTGCAGCCTTCTTCATTTGTTCATGTACGGCTTGGTCGTCTGAGCCTCCGCGAACGATGATCAAGTTTGCGTCCTTGGAGATCAAGTTGGTGCTGTATCCAATAGCTATAACATCACAAAATTAGCGATCAGGCTAGGAGGGAGAATTGAATGAAGAGGCTCACCAATGGCAGTCTCAAGCTTATCACCAGTCGCGACCCACACCTTGATTCCAGCCCGCTTCAAGTCCGCAATCGCCTTAGGCACACCATCCTGCAACTTGTCCTCGATAGCAGTAGCACCCAACAACCGCAGCTCGCGCTCGATTTCGTCCGATACGACCTCGACCTTGTCTTCGCGGCCATCCATCGCAACAAGTGCTTCGTTATAGCGCGCGTTCCAAGCCTCGTACTCGTCCACAGAGATGTTTTTGTAAGCCAGGCAAAGCGTGCGCAGACCTATTCCCCAAACGAATTAGTACGATCTTAGTAGGAAAAATGGGATTAGACTCACCCTCGCTCGCAAAGTAATCCAGATCCTCGCCCGTCTTGGTCCTCAGTGTATCATTCCCAGCCTTGAGCCTCTCAAAGATCACATTATCCGCGCCTTTGCACATCAAAAATATCCTCGGGTCCTCCGGATCCATCTTCCTCAGAATAACGCTCATCCGTTTGCGCGCGCTCGTAAAGTCCAGCACGTTGAGCAACTCAAACTTCTCCACGTCGCTACTATACGGCGTCCGCATGCTCATGACCTCCCGGTCCCGACCGGTAAAGATAAACCCAGCATCCGCAGCAGCTTGAACGAGTGCAGCCTCGTCGGGAGATTGAGCCTTGTACTCGAGTCGGCCGGTACGTTCGTCTGTGCCCGCGAGGACAGTGTGGCATAGCGCGAGAGTGGCAAAGAATCCGTATAGTTGGCGCATGTGGTTATCATCTCGAGGGTTATCGATATCGTTCTTGAGCTCTTCGTTTATGAAGCGTATGGGGCCTTGCGGCGCACCAGGCCCGGGGTCGGCACTCTGGGGAGCATTCGAAGTCGAGCCTTGGGTAGAGTCGTGGGAAGACCGAAGCTTGGACGCAGGTGCGGACTCTGGGTCTTCGTCAATCGCAGTAGCCTGAGAAGATGGACTATTCTCAGCAGGAGGTTCATTGGCCGCAGAGTCCTCTGGTACCTCCTCGCCCTTGTAAATCGTCCCTCCCACAGAGCATTGACGGAACACCTGCCAAAACGCTATTATCAATCCGATCTTCGCAATTTATCTCTAAGCGCTCACCATGTTGTTTTGGGTAAGCGTCCCAGTCTTGTCCGAAAACACATACTCGATCTGACCAAGGTCATCTGACAAGTTCCATGAGCGCGCAAGCGTCGGCGTGTCGTTCTTTGCGTAATAAATTTCGCGATCGAAATAAATAAACGCCGCTTGGCACGTTCGCACGAACTCGATCGAACTGAAAAGGAAGTCCAGAAGCGTCAGCGAGATGAGATCAAGAAAGGCGATATCACGGCGACCGAGCTGATGTGATAGCCGATAAACGGACCGCGCGGGGATGACTCACATGTAGAGCGAAATGGGAATGACGTTCTGGAAGGTGATGAGCGCGTTGGCAAAGGTCACCAGACCGTTGATGTTAGGGTTGTCGTCAGGCTGTGTCGCAAAGGCCATCCAGTAAGCGCCGTTCTTGAACGCACGTTTCTCGAGTGAGGAGTCGACAATGGCGCAGACGATAGCCATAATGCCGAGAATGATCAGGTTGATAAACCTAGACAGCGGGTGTCAACGTTGAAGATCACTAGGGATCGTCGAAACGTGTACTCACACTTGAGGATTCATTTGACGTTCGACCTTGCTACGCTTGCTCGGCGTCCCACCCGAGTTGAGCACAATCTTGGTGTCGGATCCGGTGAAAAGAACAATGCCAGTAACCCATTTAGTATTTCGGAGGACCGTTCCACGTAACAGCGTCGTCTGGAGATCAACCGGGCATTTCCGTCCGTTGTCCAAAGTAATCGCAGCGTTGAGCCTGTACATGTTCACATCGGGGGCCTCGGCCTCCATAGTCATCGGCGCAGCGTTCGCGCAGTCCTGAGCGGTGCGCAGATGCACAAGTTCGGGCACAGCATGACGTGACTTGAGGTTGGTCTCGCCGTCCAAGTTCTTCGTCTCGACGTACGCCACGTTCTCCTCCTCGCTAGTAGCGCACACGACGATATCCGCAGGGAAGGAATCCCTGTCGTGGATCTTGACAAAGTCGCCCACACAAATGTCCTCCCACCGCGTGGGTTCCCAGTGGGGAGCACCAGGATTGCTCTCAGGGGGCGGGAGGTCGTCTGAATCTGAAGCGGGTGAGAACGTTGAGAGGGTGTTCATCTGCATCGACTCTGGAGAACCTTTTTCCATGTTGACCGCGGCCTCGATGGGACCCGCCGTCGTGCTCGCGACATCCTTAGGTTTACGACGAACAAATTTGGGAAGCGCGACACCGGGAACGAATGTCTTCGCCTTGGAGTGCATGACGTTGTGGTTCCTATGGCTCTCGGAACGAAGGACATGGACGATTGAATGGTTGACTTGACGGTCGGACTGATGTCGTTTGATGTCCTCGTAGCCATCCTTGGCGGCAGTGATAGCAAGAACGACGATGAGGGGGAGGAGGACCAGGCCGGGTGAGATCGTTGAGAAACGAGGGAAGAATTGTAGAATAGCGATGGCAAGGAAGAATCTAGAGAAAAATCAGCCAACGCCCAAGAGCAAAGCGACAAACTCACACATTGGCTATACGCCGGAACTGCTCCAGCAAGTTTCGGGGAACGAACGTGAGGAGGGTGTACTTTGAAGTGACGACCTGGTTCGTGGAATACCTCGACTCCTTCAGAACCTTGCCCTTGGGGCCAAACAACTCTGGCGGCAGCTCCTGGTTGATATAGACATGGCGAGCAGTGCCGGGGGGAGGGGCGCGTGAGAAGAGGGACTCGACGTTGAAGTCGGCGACGGCGCGGTATGCGCGGGCAAAGCGGTTTGTGCTCCTAGGCGGCATCGTCGCTGTCGTCCTCGCCGTCGGCAGCCAAGAGGGAGGGGGGTCGGTGATGGGAAATGAACTGGCTGTCGACCGGGATTTGGCTAAGTAGGCCGAGGTCGCAGCAGCTTGCCTCTTGGTTCAGAGCTCAACTCAGGTGGAGGCGCACGGCGACCCACGTGATCTCATTCCTGCTTCGTCATCCCTCGGCCGCCGTCAAAGACCCTGCCGAATACAGTAATTGCAACCTAAATAGACAGAAAATCAGCTGCTAATTCCGGGTGGCAAAATGTCGACCACACCTGCAATTTCACCGTTTGCCTTCAACATTGTTCTTGACGACAACGCGAGAAAAAAATTACAAAAATTACAAAGGTGCACCCAAGTCATGTGACGTGGACAGCCAACGGTCATGGTTGCCGAGACCGCATCATCTTGCAAGCACCGCAAACGGACAGCAACGGATCAACGTCCTGCGGCTCATGTCGAAACACTCCCCGCAGCATCTAGACACAACGTCGCTCACGAAGACAGCAGATCAATCAATATGATTGTACATAAAGAAGCAATACAACGAGCATAACAGCAGACAGAATAACAAGCATATCGCATACAGCCACACCCAAAATTGTCCAGCCGATAACAAAGACAGAGAAAGAAAGACCCGAGATACAGATATTCATAGTACACGTCCGGCTCGGCTCGCCTTAGAGCCTCTTATATAGCTTGCCTGGCTTTCTACCAGGCTGCACGAACCCCCCAGGTCCGACGGGTGCTGGTTGCGAAGCCCCAGACGGCGGCGGAGGCGGAGGCAGCTGGAATCCACCCGCACCCGGAGCGGCCGGCGCATATCCTCCTGCTTGCACACCTGGTCCACCCGTCGCATTGAACAATCCCGGCCCCATCACCGCTCCAGGCACGGGCAACGGCCGCTGATACGTCTGCGGCTGATACACCATCGGCGCTTGCTGTGCGGGCGCCTGTTGGATCGGGATGAACGAAGGCGACTGCGGCTGGTACGCCAATGGAGTCTGAGGCGATGTGGCCTGTGGTTGATACTGGAACGGTGCAGACGCAGTATCAGACCGCTGCGGTTGTGGTTGGTACCCTCCGGGCTGGCCGATGGGGGGCTGGTACATCCCAGGCTGGAAGTTGGACTGATAGCCTCCTGCGCCTGGAACTTGCGCCCCAGGCTGGAACTGCGGGACATAGCTCATCCGGTTCGGTGCGCCTGCATTGAAGTCTTCTGGTCCTGGACTTGGCCTGACTGCACCTCCGCCCATAATCCCGTTCCCAGGCTCGCCTATACCACCCATATTGGGGCTATACACACTCGTCCTCGCCCCAGCTCCACCATTATACACACTCCCCTGCCTGCCCCCGCTCCTCCCAGAGAAAACGCTCGACCTATCATCCTCCACAGGCGAGCGAATCTTTGGCGGCGGAGGTGGAGCTTGAAACGCCACCGTCGTTTTCATAGTCGACGCCACAGCAACCCTGTACACCTGGTCAATACATTGCGCTCCAAAAATACGAAAAATACTCACGGGTAGAATGCGTTGGCGCCCTCTGTTCTTAACACCATCTGCGCCTCCGTCATCGTAGACACGGTATCTGATCGCCCGAGTGAATATTGCTGCGATGCGCGGTAGGCAGCTCCGACATCATATCCTCCAGGTCCCGATGCGGCTCCAAGGGGCGTATATGTCATCGTCACCGTTGGAGTAGGTGCTACAGGCGCCCTTGGCAAAGTGGTCCGCGTCTGTGGAGGCGGCGGCGGCGGCGCCCCACTCGGACCATATGGTACACCACCGCTTGAACCATACGGAGCCCCACCTCCTCCTATTGGCGCACCCGTCGAACGCCTCGCACCTCCCACTCTCTCCTGCACCTGAGGCCTTGCCTGTATACCCTGCCACTCCCTCGTCCCCGCCCCACTCCCCCCAGACGTCGGACGCCTCCCTGCTGCCTGCCCAACGACCTCCTCATACGCCGGTCCCTCCAAACTCGGAGCATGGGCTGTCCACGCAGGAAGCTCCGCGCTTGCGTTACTCATCATGGTATCTGATCGTGCAGGCGCCCGGTCCGTGGCTGCGCGAACCTGGGCGTGTCCTGGTCTTGCTGTACGGTATGTTGGTGCTCTGTCTAGGTCTTGGTCGTCGCCGTAGGGGATTTGACCCGTCGTCATTGAGCGGTATGTCGGTGCCCTATTCAGCTCTGATGGATCGGCGGCGGGAGTAGGAGTAGGAGCAGGATTGGGGCGGACGTAGCCCATCGGACGATACGTCGGTGCACGGCTCAAGCCCGACGCACCGCCATTGGAGAGAAGAGGATCGTCCTCGGGGTCGCTAACGGGGGACGTAGGCTGCGCGAGCACATCATGCGGACGAGGGCCGACTTGGACTTGGATCGCTGGTCGAGCCTGGTTCTGCGTCTGCACACGTGCCTGCTGGAGGTTTTGGTTCGGAACGTGAGAGTACTGTGCAGGTGGCCGTCCGACATTCAGTCCCCCCATTTCAGGGACCGGATCATCATCCTGCATAATCCTGCCCGAGTTGTTATTCTCGAACCACCTTGGGGCTTCTTCCTTTTGCTTGGCCTGCGCGACGGGCGACAGTGCGCGCATCGGCTGCGACGGGGCGAACGTCGGTACCTGGGCGGGGGTCTGTGGGGGACTGGAAGAGGAAGACGCGGCCGAAGGCACCGAAGCAGGAGCCGGGCGGGGCACGTACTCGGAACGTAGTTTGGAGTTTTGCTGCTCCCGCTCGTACTCGCGCTGCTGCCTATTATATTCGAAAAGTGCCTCGTCCCATAGCGGAAACCCGTCTTCGTCAACTAAAGAAATCGATATATTAACAAATGAAAGATTAGGTTCGACCGGGGTAAAAGACATACTTGGGGGAAGGGTTGGGCGAGCGGGTTGGGGGAGTTCGTTCAGAGACCGCTGGGCTGCATCTGCGATCTTCCGATCCACTTCCGCGTCGGTGAGCTGGTACGCGGGCGGGGGCAATTCAGACCCCATCGTATCGTCATTCTGCTCTGTCGCCATCGAATCCTGTCGAGGTCGTCAAAGATAGAAGCAATTAACTGAGCAAAAGTAGGAGTGAGGTAATAATTGTTCAGATGTGGTGGGAGGTAACGAGAATACGAGGTCGAGGCAAGCGAGTGGGAAGGTCGGGCTTGGCTATGTGCCCGATGTTGATACCAGCGCTTAATATGGTTGGCAGATGCACCGCCTGTTCCTGGATTACTCTATCTAATGACTCGCTCCTTTTGTCATTTGCACATTTTGAGACTGCTCGGCACCCACAACGCCTTCTCCAACATCTCCGTTGTCCGTCAATTACGCATACATCTACCTCTGCCAACAACGAACACTGGCAGCGCAGCGTGTAGACCTCTTAATTAGCGCTCAATCCCCTCGGGCTCGGACACAGATTTGCTTCTCACCGCCAAGCCCGCCTCGGTCCGAAGAAAAAAATGCCCAATCGCATCGCATCTGCCCTCTCTCCTCTGCAGCGCGATAGCCTCCTGTCTCGCCTCGCGCAGGATTACAGAGGTTAGCTCCACAGGAACTGGCACCACGCGTGTATTTTTTGACGTATGCAGAGTCTAGATCTGAACGGATCGAGTGTTGACGTGTGGACGCATACACCCTCTGCACTCGAGTTTGCCAGGCTGGTGAACGTTGGTCGGCCGGTGTTGTTTCGAAGTACGCACTGTCGATAGCGTAATACTAATTATAATTTATGACAACCTCTTGTGGTGCAATAGATACACCGCCGCAAAGTGACCTCCCAGCGCTCACAAAGTGGTCAAATGAGTATCTCGTCAGTTCCATGGGTGACAGAAAAGTCTCCGTTGCCATTACTCCAGATGGGTATGCCCCTCGTCCATACCATATTCATAATATAGTCCATTGCCTCACCTTGATCGCAGCAGGGCAGATGCATTGTGCGCGCTTCCAGACGGCACCCAGTGCTTTGCAGAGCCGCACACTGAACACATGACGATCCACGAACTCTTAACAGCCATCTCTCAATCGGAACAAGTCTGTACGCCTTCCCCTATTTCACGCACCCACCTCTCTCCTTCGAGCAGAGACTGATACATGATGGGGAACACAGGACCCAAGCAGCGAGGTATATTACCTCCAGTCGCAAAATGGGAACATGTACACTGCGTCGGACTTTTTATCTGATGTGGACGCTGTGGAGAAAAGCGAGCTCGAGCCATTATTGGATGATGTCCCCAAAGAAGTTTCGTGGGCGAGTGAGGCGCTCGGTGAGTCTGTGCTATGACACCACTTGCTGCGTTACTTATCGAGATCCTTGTAGATCGTACTCCGGATGCCGTGAACGTCTGGATAGGAGGTAGTCGTAGCGTTACAAGCGTGCACAGCGGTATCCCATTTATCTGTTCATCTCAATTATCCTGTTACTGAATGACCCATCATAGATCCGTACGAAAACATATATGCCGTCGTCCGCGGCTCAAAACACTTTACGCTCCTCCCCCCAACCGAGGGCTACACCCTACACGAACAACGCGTCTCTCACGCCCGCTACACCCGACCTATACCTACCTCTCCTCTACAACTCTCACTCGTAGATCCACCGGCAACCGTCCGCTGGGCTGAAGTCGACCCAAGCCTGCCTTCACTTGACACTAAAGAAACAGGTGCAATGAGGATAACAGTCCGGGAAGGCGAGTCACTGTATTTGCCTGCGGGGTGGTGGCACCACGTCGCACAAACAGGTGATGAGAGTGGGGTGTGTGTTGCTGTGAACTGGTGGTATGATGTTGAGATGCGGGGGATGGCGTGGACCTGGATGTCGTTTCTGAGGAGGATGGGCGCACCTGAAGGGGAGATAGAGGAAGATTCTGAGTAAATGCTTGGTCGGCCAGCGTTTCAGCCTTGAACTAAGTACATCGATTGGTTGATCCCGTATGGCATGGTTTACATAGGACAGATATCTAAAAAGTGAGCTGCTTAAAAAGTCATTTTGTGTAAAAGGCTCTTGGTCAAGGATCCTATATGCGTACAAAAAGAAAAATAGGACTAGACACATTGCTTGGCTAGAAAAGCAACGCACACGCTTGCACTTGGGAGATATTCCCAAAGGCACTATTGAAGTGACCGTACATATTATGGATTATCAGAGACAGGTCTGCCTTTCGCCTGAGCGACACATTCGATTAGACATGGATGGATCTCCAGGAAGGTAGATCTAACTTTGTCCTTTAGGGAATCGAGGCATTGAGCACACCAACCACCATAAATACCGCGCCGACGCGAACTTTCGTATGTCTCTGCTATCCACGCTACAGGATCTAAGGGGCTCTCCCCAGTTAATTGGAGGCCGTCTTGGCCCGTAAAAGCTCTGCGTGAACATGAGGAGTGTTTGCCCATCGCCCGAGAGCAGGAGGTCCCATAAAATGAGGTGATTCGAGACCTCCAAGTTGTAAGAGTGTGCGAAACAATGCGCGGCAAAAGTATCAATGGATATATATAGGAGCCGTCAATCGCAGGTAGTCCGTGGGGAGGTTTGTATGTCGTTTTGTCTGTGGGAGAAAAGTTCCAGGCGAGACGCACTCCAAACGCGTAGAATGCCCAAGGAATGAGTTTAGGACTTCCGGCGCGCAGGACGAGCGGTGCGAGGGATTGATCACTAACGTATTCGTGGTATCGATTATACGCCTCCAAGGGATCAGAGGCGGAGACTGGCAGCTTTTGTTCTAGGTGGCTATGTAAGGCGTTCTCTAGATCAACCATTTCGTACTTTTGTGCGAGCTCAAGGACTTCTAGGCATTCCCGCAGAGTAGCGGTACGAGAGAATCCACTAATGCACTCACCATTAGTTCACATCTGGCAGATGGAAGGTGCATCAAGTATGTTAGTTTACTCACAAGCCATCGTACACCGCGTCAAGTAACCGGGCAAAGATATGAGGATCATCGTGCAACGTAATGGTTTCAACTGGACTATCGGTAGTCCCCTTGACATACGACAAGCTAAACATGTCACGAAACGTCTGGGATTTTAACTGAAGAATAGCTAGTAAATGTAAAATCTTCATTCCACCGCCACCCAAGACACCTGAACTGACATTTGTGAACTTGGAAGAGCATTCCTTTAAGGTCGAGTATCAAGTTTCCATCATTGTAGAAGTGGGTGATATGACGGTTATCGGGACCAAAACCAGACGGTAGCTTAGACTCGACACTGGGAACTGACATGGTAAAGCGAGAATCGGTAGACTTGACGCGGTGGTGGTTCGTATCTTGTTACATGTGGTTACAACGCTTTGGTAACCACGTGGTTGGTGCTACTTTACTCGGTTTTATCGAAGTTTCGAATCCTATAAAACTCACATGTAATAATCGGAGAGGTACATCTAGCGAACTCAATTGATGTTTTGGGAAGATATATGCGAAAATTTGAGCATGAATGCGGTGTGCTGATTGAGATCCAATGGTGCCTGAAAAAGGACATCCTACATTTCCTGTCAAACTATCTCGTTTCTCTCCTATCTGAAACGACACGTTAGAAGGCAAACATACACTTTTAACCCTCGAAGCGGTAATTCATACATGTTCAACACAGAATAAGTGAATATGGTAGGAGGAGCGTAACAAGAAGTTTACTGCAAGCAACACACATTCGGTGGTTTAACACCGACGGCCACGCATTCAACCAGGCATGGATGTATTTCGAGAACAATATTTTCTACTGTGTGCTTCAGATTATTGGCGCATGAAACGCACCAATTATCATAAGGATTTTCGCTAGCCGCAATCTTAGCAGAGAGCTCCCGTATGCGGGGCGCCATCAACCCTATAGGGTCTAGTTGTCGGTTGTCGGGCGACAGATACAGTGGGTCCTGGGTACTTAAACGGGAAATGGGTCGAGCGCACTTGGTTTGTTCGACAGTAGCGTCCACGGATGTCTGGAAACAGGCTTTCATATAAAAACCGTCGATCTGGTGGTTCCACTGCGCAAAAGCACGCGCGATGACTTGTGGCAGCAGCATCATTGGATAAGCAAAGAGCGTAAACACGCCGCCAAGCGCCTCTGGTGAAATATTGTATGTGCCTTTGTCTTTTGGATCGATGGTTGCGTTGATTTGTGTGAAAATAGTGTAGAAAGCCCACGGAAGAAGCTTGGGGCTACTAGTAGGTATAACGAGCCGTGCAAGTGAAGGGTTATCGTAGTAGTGCTGAAACCGTTCGGGCGCATGCAGAGCGTCAGACGCTGAAACCGGCAACATCTTCTCTAGATGATCTCGTAGAGAGTTCTCGAGCTTTTCCATCTGATACTCTTGTGCAAGCTCAAAAGGCTCGAGGCACTGGCGCGGAGTGGCAACATTAAGAAAATCACTACCAGAAGCATGGTCAGTCCTATATGGAGTGGTTCGGCTAGAAGTGAGATTAAATAGACTGTACGGTTTACTCACAGGCCTAGATAAATTGAATCTATTAATGTGGCAAACAAGTAGGGCTCATGGTCTAATGTAATGGTTTCGACGAGTCTGAAAGTGGAGGGCTTGACCTGAGATTTGTTGATCAGGTCACGGAAGGTTGGAGAGTGCATCTTGAGAATTGCTAGCAAGTAGTCAGTTAGTTATCTTCGGTTTGAAGCTCCTGGAAATGCTTGTTACACAAGCGATACACGCACATTTATGAACTCGGAAAAACATTCCTTGGACATTAAGCAGTAAATTTCCATCGTCATAGAAATGCACAAGATGTCGATTATCGGAGTTGAAAACAGGCGGCGGGTTTTTGAGATTGTTGTTTTCAGAGGTAGACATAGTAGGTAAAAGCTACGTCTTGTGTTGTGGTGGCTCGGACCTTGACCCGTGGCTGCACCCCGCGTCACGTGGATCAATTGGGTGGCACCGTAATGGAGCCAATTCCGGGCGGATGGGTTTGCAGCATTTATGGCGGGTTTACACCCTTAATTTTGTTGTAATTTTATCTTAAGTATAGTATCTTTGGTACGTGCTTATATAACCACAAAGCATGTATGCCGAGCTTTCACACTCTCGGAAGTTACACGTACAACATACGCACCGGTGAAGGCCATCAAATCCCCAGCGAATATAAAACCAGACTTGTGACCAGTCGTGGGGCTGAACGTTGCCTCAAAGGGTATGAAAGCATGTTATTCAAGTCACACATTTAACCAGACGATCATATAGGACTTGAACAATCTTCTCGACTTGTGCCTTTAAAAAACCTGTGCAACCCGGGCACCATTTACAATAAGCGCCTCCGTGCGTAGAGAGGCCATCATTGAACTCTTTGATACGTGGTTCCATTAAATCCATTGGGTCTTTGTGTAGTTCGTTAGGCGGCAAGTATAGTGAAGACGACTCGGCACTGAAACGTTCGCCGTAACGCGAGCATATGCTCTCAGTTCCGGGGGCGCTCGCCATGGCTGTTTTAGGACAGGAATAAAAGTAAAATCCGCCGATCTGGCTGTTCCAATCCTGAATAGTCTGGTGGATTAGTTGCCGCAAAATAGGAACTGGTGACCATGCGCCATCAACGGGTGGGATGGCTAGCGGGGGGATTGCATTGATAGGAGTGTCGCTTGGCTCGAGGTTCGAAGTGAGGTGGATCCCATAGTAGTAGAATGCCCATGGATGGAGTTTGGGGTCACCAAATCGCAAGACGGTAGGCGCAAGAGAGGGGTCGTCGCGATAGTTTTTGGCGCGATCAGGGAATTCTAGAGGGTCTGTGCCAGTAACTGGCAGCCGACCTTGAAGTAATGTTTGAAAATCGGCTTCAAGCTCTGTCATTTCGTATTTTTGAGCGAGCTCGATGACGCCTAGAATCTGATGAAAGCCAGCGGTGCGAACAGAATTCCTGTATATGTGTTGGTTCACGTCGTAAAACATACGGCAAGCACTACTTATCACTCACGCGCCTTTATAAAGAGCGTCTAGAAGGCTGGCAAATTTGGTGGGTTCATCGTAGAGCGTCACTTCATCTGTCCCAGTAGCAGGGTTTGGAAGCGGGGGCAGATTGAACATGTCCGAAAATGTTTGAGAGTGCAGAGCAAGCATTGCTGTCACGAAGGATGTCAGTAACCTTCTGGAGTCGTAAAAAGCATCCGGACATTTATGTACTCGAAACAGATGTCCTTGAACATTGAGCAGAATGTTTCCATCGTTGTAAAAATGCGCTTTGCGTTGATAAGTCGAGTCAAACTCTGGTGCCAGTCGAGGTGCGGTAGAGCTGGATGCTAGTTTTTGCATTTTGCGAGTTCTCAGCCAATCGTCGATGAGGTAGTAAACTACTGTAGGTGCCGTACAACTCTATGACCCTTTTTGATCAGCCGCGTGCCCTTCGCACTGCCATCTCCGCAAGTCCCATATCCAACTATGGCAGCGTCATGTCAGGCATAGTATTGGTCGATCAACGATAAACTGATTTGAGAAACCGGAGTGGTCATGCCCAAAGGGTGCCAACTCTGAGATCCTATTAAGTTGGAAAAGATGAAAGCTAGACGCGTTGTAAGAACTGGCAGATATCCAGGTCACCAGAAGTTTAGGGTGTATGCGATTTCGCTGGAGCTAGGAAGATGCAGGTCCACAAATTAGAGTCTTGTCGGATAGAGGACGCGTGAGGCTTTTCCTTTTTGTGATGTTGGAAAGCCAAACCGAGCTAAGACAATAGGGGTGCGGTGGTTGAAGAGAAAACGGAGTCCCCAAACGGAGGTCATGTGACTCAAGGTTAATTAGTTATTGAAGGTCGGAAGCCAAATTGCCTCCGATTGAACGCTGAAGTCCTGACTCGACCATATCGAAATGGAGTCTCTACAGCAGCTCATACTAGATACCCTGCAAAAGGATGGGAAGATTGAAGACACTCGTACCATTGCACTCCCAACAACACTACACAAGGATGATTTGCAGGAGGCCCAGATGGTCATACAAGGTGCTCTTAACTCGTTGCTCAGTCGAGAGGTGAGTTGATGTACTACCGCATTTTCCAAAGATATTCCAGATTGAAACCAGAACACCCAAATATCTAGATGATTGTCTATACGACACAAGAAGTGATGGGAACTGTGCTTACGCCTGAGGGCGCGCAGATCGCCGAACTTGGATCGCATGAAGCCCGTGTATGGGCAGCTGTCCCTGTGAAAGGCGCTGGAGCGGCGGTATCCATACCTGAGCTTAAGAAGCTAGTTGGGGACGAGTCTGCTAAAATTGGGCAGGGCCGTGCATTCAGGAGCGGGTGGATCGGAAAGGAGGGCGATGGGCTTGTCAAGCTGGTTTGTGACACTTTCGCTGTGCATAGGGATGTGATTGACCATAAGGGCCATCCAGGCAGCAACTATTGAAGACGTTACGCAAAATGAGCTTAAGGAGATCCAGTCGACTGGGACGCTCAAGGCTGGAGATAAGGCTATCAGTGAACTCAAGAAGCGCAAGCTTGTTATTCAGAAGTAAGTAACTATTATAAATCTGAGAACGATCACTCATTCTCTTTTGATAGAAAAGGCCTTTGGTTCACAGTTACCAAAGGGCCCAGCTTCAGTACCTCCATCGCAAAGCCAGAGACCGATCTGACATATGAGATGCTCCAATCGTACGTAGGCATTGATATTAGGCCGGCTGTGATTAACCCGCCTATAGAGGGAGCTGGAAAAATTCTAGTTTCAAACAATACAATTTCGAGGCAGAAGGAACACCAACAAACGGCGGCGCACTCCATCCGCTACTCAAAGTTCGTGAGGAATTCCGGAATATCTTCTTCGAGATGGGGTATGAGACAAACCAAACAACCAACGTGGTTTCTTTCTGATATCCTGGCACGTATTCCAGCTTCGCCGAAATGCCAACTTCACAATTCGTCGAATCTGGGTTCTGGAATTTCGACGCACTCTTCGTCCCTCAACAACACCCTGCTCGCGATTTGCAAGACACTTTCTACATCTCCGACCCCGCTGAATCTCACCCACCTCCTGCCGAGTACTACGAGACAGTTTCGCGCACCCATGTGCACGGCGGGTTCGGCAGCGTTGGGTATCGAGCCCCGTGGAGGGAGGCCGACTCTCGACGATTGCTCTTGCGCACGCATACTACAGCCACTAGCGCGCGAATGTTGAAGGCGCTTGCAGACCGGGAGGGCGGGTTCAAGCCCGTCAAGATGTTCAGCATTGACAGGGTGTTCCGAAATGAAGCGGTAGATGCGACTCATTTAGCGGAGTTCCACCAAGTAGAAGGTGTGGTAGCCGACCGAGGGATCACGTTGGGTGACTTGATTGGCAAGTTCTTTCTATTGAATGCGGGTTGGAATCGTTGTTCACGAATATCTCCTAGGCTTCATGCAAACTTTCTTCAAGAAGATGGGCGTAGATAACCTGCGCTTCAAGCCCGCATACAACCCATACACAGAGGTGCGCTTCTAAAGACTTTGTTTCAAATTTATAGGCTCATAGCGCCTCCCTAGCCATCTCTCGAGATTTTCGCTTTCCACAAAGGCCTGAACAAATGGGTAGAGATAGGCAACAGTGGGATGTTCCGCCCCGAGATGCTGGAGCCCATGGGGCTCCCTCCAGATGTACGCGTACTGGGCTGGGGGCTTAGTTTGGAGCGACCAACCATGATTAGGTACGTCAACAGATTTCAGAGCCTGGTGGTAATATGTCTTATGCTGAAATGTATTTGATAGATACGGTATCTCGAACATTCGTGCATTGGTTGGGCACAAGGTGTCTATCGAAAGCGTCGAAAAGTCTGCCGCAGTCCGGTTCTAATTATCTGTGCACATGAATCGATGTAGTCAATACTGGAGATAAAGCAAAGCGCTTACTTGAACACACCCAATCTAGAGAGGTTTGACTTGGTGTGAAGTAAAGCCAAGCTCTCCGAGCAAGCCGCCAACAGGGAGATTATCTGGACGACGTCGCAGCAAACGGGAACCAGAGAAGGCTGTTATCATGCTACGGTAAACGTTAGCTCTGGTGTTACAACAGTCTATTAGAGAATAATCCTTACGGCTCTGGTCCACACACCAGGAACATTATCTTCTTTTCCTTGTTTGAACATTGAGGCTGCGCTTTGCTTATCCATTCCCACCATGTCCGAGGCCGCGCCAGGACGCCTCGTTCTTGCAAAACATGTACTATGTCATCTTTCCCAATTCTTCCGGTAGTTGCTGTGGCTCCTGTAATAACTAGTGGGTCGGTGGGAGTTGGCGTGTCGACAAATAGTCGCACGGTAAGGTTGTGTCGGTTCGCAACACTATAGACGAGCGGATTCATTAACACGTCTGCAATGGGGAGCGCAGCGGGGCTTTGGGATGAGTGGAGGAGCGTATAATGCGTTTTCAAGGGCACCGAAGTGGGTGTTCGTTTGGCGAAGACGTGGTTGAGGAGCTGCACGAAAGGCGTTACCCCGGTCCCACCTGATATCTTGGTAGCTTGTCAGTAGCTTCCGGGATGGATCAGATAAATACGTACCATGATGATTTCATCGTAGTCTCCGTCTTTAAAATCGAAAGTTCGCACGGGCCCCCGTAATTCGAGCTCTTCGCCTACTTTTCTCCCATGTAACCACCGGGATACTTCGCCGTCCGAGTATCGTTTCACCCAAAAGGCAATATGACCGTTATCATCGATCCCGTTCAGAGGAGTATAAGGTCTTTGAACTTGAATGTCTGAATCCTTGACGTAGAATGAGAATATGGGAGCTAGAGCCGCATCATCGGGCATGAGGTGCGGGGGAACATCTAGTAGGATAAGTTTCGCGTTCTCGCTCGCAGGGACACTCGATATGATTTTCAAGGGCGTGAACTTCAAGTCGGATAGCGGACCCGAGCCAGCATTGGTGCTTGTCCCATAGAAACCATCGAATGTGTAGTAACCTAGACCAGCAGCAACAGCAAGTAGAGATGCGCCGACCCAAGTTGGAAATGAGCGAGTAGGTTGCTGGGTGGGTGTTGGTACAGAAGTGTCTGACGAGTTGAATCTTTTTGGTGGCTTGATAGGTAGTCCTTTAAGCAACAAAATCCTAGACCGAGCCCCGCAAGCCGTTCTCAGAGAAATCATTGTTTAGGTTGAATTCAAGGTTGGCCGAATTGGCAATCTAATGACATCAGGGTCTTATAGACGGCACCCGATCACCTGAAGCACCTCAGCTGAATCACTACGCAGGCAACTTCTGACCGACCACCACCACGATGGCTGGAGACACCAAACGGATACTGCAGTCGGTCAATTCGACAGTACGAAAGTACTGTGTCTCGTCATACAGACGCTACCAGAAATTGAATCTGTACGGAAAGGTCAGTGTTCAGTGAACATCGTAGATACAGTTGCTAACAACACTCGATGAATAGGGGTTCGTGTGGATGCTCATTCTGTTCCATGTTGCTCTTGCGACAGTCCTCATTAAATTCGGACCTGAACGAATCTTCCAATTTCTCTATGACACCGCTCAGAAACTTAAAGCAATGCCTACTGGATGGGTTATTCTCTCGGCCTTTATTAGTGAGTCCGTGTTGATTACCGCCTGGGTCTTAGACTAACACCTCTCAAAGTAATCACGTCGATACCACCTCTTATTGGGGGCAGTACAACGCTCACCGTTTGCGGATTCGCCTACGGGGTTAACTCGTTCTTGTTTGTTGCACCTGCAGCGTGCATAGGAGCAGCATTCGCATTCCTCACGTTGCGATATCTCTTCCGCGACCGAGTTCGAAAATTCACCCAGAAACAGGAAAAGTGGCGCGCGTTGGAGGCTGTAATTGCTGCCAAAGGTTTACCTCTCATCATCTTAATTCGTCTTGCACCCCTACCGTGGACATATTCGAACGCCCTATTTGCCGTAAGCAAATCTACTTGTGTGTTTCCAAGGCTAACTGAGGTTGCTGCGTCAGTCGATTGAGTCTGTGTCGTTCTGGCAGTTTATGGTTGCAACCATGTGAGTTCCTAGTGATGTGGAGGTATCCCTGTTATTGACCGGTTCGCCCTGGCAGTATCTACACTCCTAAGATATTCATTATTATCTTCATTGGCTCTCGGGTAGCCAAGTTTTCCGATGGACAGCAACGTGGAGAGATGGATGCTGCTAGTAAATGGCTCAATGCCTTGTCAATCGTCTTTGGCGTCGCGATAGGAATTGGGGCGGCATGGTGAGTATTTCGAATTATGTTCCAACTACATAGTCACTGAGCCTCTCCTAGGTTGGTATGGCGCCTCACGGATGCCAAAATCAGGGCTATGAAGGAACTCCCTCAAGAGGTTGACGACATGGCCGCCGACGCTTTGAGAGATGCCGAAGCAGGCGCCCCGCTGCTAAACGACTACTCTGATGATGAGTTGACCGGTGACGGCGCATTGAGATTGAGTGATAGCTCAGACAGTCTCCCTCGCTGAACGTTGATATCTGATGTACAGTATGCCTTAGACTATCTCCTGTACATTATATATGATAGACCCGGTCCCAATAATATCATCCACGCATAACCAGGAGAATGCAGTAATATATCTAAGCAAGTGGGTGTCTAGTTATACCAGTGTATGAAAAGTAATGCGCCGCTCGCTCCCAACAAGAACACTATTAAGAATATCCTAGAATCTGCCTGGTTCTCTCGTGCCTTTTTCAACTGTACATTGGCGCGCTGCACATCTCCCTGGCTCGCGATCGCCTCGTCGTAAAGATGGTCAATGACCTCCGTCTGCCGTGTGAGATGCGCAACCAGCTCGGTCTGCAAGGCGCTGATGTCTAGAAGCCGAGATTCAGCAACTTTGACAGACGCCAACGTGTCCTCAACGGAACGGAGCAAAGCCGCGTTTTCCTGCTCGAATTGTAGGATTTGGGAGGGTGATAATTCGAGGTCGTCGTAGTCGTCATCATCAGATTCCTCTGGCGGAGGTGCAGGCACAGGAGCTGGCTGCGTTTGCGACCCCCGTCCCCATGACGAGGCGCCCCATCCTGATAATGGTGTCGAGGGAGTGGCGACAGGCATTAGGGCTTGCATGGACATAGTAGAGCCAAGTGTTGTCGCGCGCTCGACTTGACGCCGAACTCGTTCCTCCTGCATCTCCTTTTGTGCGGCAGCGGCCTCGGCGAGTCGGCGGCTGAGGTACCAAGCGACGTTGGAGCGGTGAAGTGCCCGTGTGTCTGACTGTGAGGTTTCGTTGGATTGGGTGAGGCGTGTGGGGAGCATGCGTAGAAGGGGGTTCGTTCGGCTTGCGAGTAATTGGGTATGCTCTGTTCGTTGAAAGAGTGTCAACGCAACAGACGTGTATATTGTATTCAAATTATGAGGAAAGGTGAGGAGGGTAGGCTTTTATCACTTACGTTTGTCTAATTGCTCCAATTCCCTAACTCTCTGAGCACATTTCGTCAAAATAACATTGGCTTGTAGATCCAGCTGGTCCCGCTCAGCATTCGTGAGGCTTTTGATTCCCGCCCAGGTATCCGAGTTCATGTCATTCATGTCAATATTTCGCGTAGTTGACATAGGCCTAAAGTTGGCATTGGAGTCGACATTAAGGTATGGTCTACGCACACTAGCCAGCAGTTGGGTAAGTGTTTTTAGGTGGTTGAGCTGCAGGTAGGTTCAATAATTATCATGAGTTAACTAAGGGGATAGAGTTAACCAGAAACACTAACAATGGTATAGGCCTCAGCCAAGTATTGCTTCGCAAACGCATCCTCCTCGACCTGTCCAGAGCGCCTTGACACGTCGACCCTACGCCGCTTGCTATCAGGCATTTTTGAGGCAATATCCTGCGCACATTGGCGAAACTCTTCGGTTCGGTTACAGAAAGGCATTGCAAGAGAAGCAGGTAGAAATACAAGGATGGGGCAAGACACGAGTCCAATGGATGACGATGATGAAAGAGAACAAGTTCCTCAGCGCTTGCTCCCCCTCGGCGCTTATGACGGATATAAATGGAGCGAGTTCTGAAATATTTTTGCTTCATTCCGACATGTCGAGTGAGTTACGGCTCACTTGGCCATTGCTCGATCTCTTAGGTTCTGTGGTGAACGGAGTCGGATTAGATTATCTTCTCGACGTTTGAGGTGGGTGGTGCGTTATCATACCGCCATCTGCCATAAAGTTCGAGGGACAACTGTAGTTAACCTATGATAGCTGATACAATAATACAATGCAAGCACATGTCCATATTTTGTCAAGAATCACTACTGGAAACTAGGCCATAGCTGAGGCTGATTCCTTGATAGCAGCTTTTGCCAACGCCGCCTCCTCTCCTTCAAACGCCTCTGGAGGACATTGACCTTGCACTTGCGACACTGCTCCCCAAAGGATGTACACGAAAGGGCCAGATTTCGTTGGAGCTGGCGTGCTTTGGTATCCTATCATTAGGTCACATCGTGTACAATGGAACCTATATTGCCGCTCATGCAAAAATCCCTGGTCGCTTTTCCTGCAGTCTAACGTGAGTAGGATTCCGGTGCAAACAACTAGCAACGCTTACCTCTCCAACATCACTGGTTGGGGAGATACGTTGGCATTGAGCTTGAACACGCGTGCTTTGGCTGACGGTGTATCTTGTGACCGAACAACTATGGCACCGTCGGTTTGTCGACGGGGGAGAGAAGAGAGAGATTTGTCTATGACCAGCTAGGCTCAAGATATATTTTATCAGATAAACGGTTTCTATATGATAGATACACACTCACGATAAACTCTCCGCATAGGCAATAGTACACGCGCAGCGAGGCGGAGGCAGAGTCGGTTGGTGGAGCTAGCGAAAACGATTGTCGTTAAGACAAGGAATCCTTAGATTAAGATTAATCACGTACCATCAATAGAAGAGGATATAGCAGATCGAGATACAATTTTAGGCATAGCGAATAAGAAAAGCTGGAGGAAGGCGGTCGTCGTTGATTGTTCCGTGTGGCAAAATCCAATTAGCCTCGATACGGAAACCGCTCGGGCTTCCTCCCGTCCCCGACCACCACCACCACCAGGATCTGATGAAGTTTGTCGCTCTATTAAGTGGAGGCAAAGACTCCTGCTACAATATCGTCCACTGCAATGCATATGGCCATGAGCTCGTCGCAGCTGCCTCTCTTAGGCCACCTCCAGGACAAGGTAAGTATTTGCCCCTATAATTTTATTGCGAACTTGTTTATCGAATCCTGTGGCCTAGGGGAAATCGACTCGTTCATGTATCAAACCGTTGGACAAGATGCAATCGAGTTAGTTGCAAGGGCTCTAGGTGTTCCCCTCTTCAGGCGCACAATCAATGGCTCTGCGGTGGAACAGGGTGGGGATTATGGAGACCGGGAGGGAAAGGTGGATCGCAAGACCGAGGGGGTTGACGGGGATGAAACAGAAGATATGTATGCCCTGCTATCAGAAGTAAAGGTTAGTTGAACCCGGTACAGAAATATTGTCCCGTTCTAATATTTAACAGTCTGCTCACCCCGAGATTCAAGGAGTATCTGTCGGCGCCATTCTCTCAAATTATCAGCGAGTTCGAGTTGACCATGTGTAAGCCAGATTTATCTATAAGGCCTAGCACGACTAATTTGTTCTCGATTACAGGTGCCAGAGACTGTCCCTCACGCCGCTCTGCTACCTCTGGCAGCGGGACCAGCGGGATCTCATGGCTGAGATGATTGCGGCCGGGGTTGAAGCTATTCTTATCAAAGTAGCTGGAATTGGTCTACAGGAAAAACACCTTGGCAAGACGTTAGCCCAGATGGAGCCCATGTTCCATAAATTGGTCTACCCCTAACTTTTTTAACGGTATTCACATCGTTATTGACTGGGATTTTTGTGGCCTGTAGCACGATTTGTATGGTGCTCATATATGCGGCGAAGGAGGCGAATACGAGACGCTTACGCTGGATTGCCCAGCATTCAAGCAGCGTATTTCTATGTGAGCTCTAACGGTTCCTTCTCCGCTAACTAGTTGATGGATATGTTGCGGTGCCAGAAAAGAAACTAAGACGATTGTACATTCAGACCATGCCTTTGCGACGGTCGCGTACCTCGAAGTCAAGGATGCGGTACTTGAAGACAAACCCGAAGGCGTTGTGCTTGGTCCAACCATTCCGCCCATGCTGGATGCCCTGGCTCTTCTAGTCCAGCAGGCATGCTCTGAACCACCGCATGAAGTCACCTCGACCAGTGCGGCCCCAATAGCTACTGCTCTAGCTGTAACCAAGCCAAGTATACGTATTGTTGGGTCATGGGCCTATATTTCCAACGTTCAACAGACACTTCCGTCGACAGGCGCGACCGTATCTATTGAAGATGAAGTGAACAACTGCTTTAAAATCATCAAAGGTATGTAAAATCCTCGGTATTGTCTCTCGTGGTTCACCAGACGACACGGACCTCCAGGCTTGTTGTCCCAGCACCAAATGTCGCCAAAACATATCGTCAACACAACACTTCTCTTATCCTCCATGGATCTTTTTCCGCGGGTCAACCTCGCATATGGACAGTACTTTGGTACTAGTCCCCCTTCGAGAGCTTGCGTAGCAGTAGATCTCCCTCCGCCAACTCGAATCAGAATTGCATGTGTTGCTTTCCGCGACGAGGAGTCGAGCCCCAATCAGCGACAAGGGCTACATGTGCAAGGCGTGAGCTACTGGGCACCTGCGAACATTGGTCCGTATTCACAAGCTGTCATAGTGGGCCCTCAAATTTTCTATTCATTTTGTCATGCGAGTATTGAGCAGGCTCGGAGTAGGCCCAGGACCAGGTCTATGTCTCTGGACAGATTGGGCTTGTGCCTGCGCGGATGGCCCTGCCTTCGCCACCATCGTTTGCGACTGAAGCGGCGCTCGCATTCCAACATGCTGTCCGTGTTATTTCAGCACTGAGAGATGGACCAACAACGGTACTACAGGGCGTCGTTGTTTGGACCTCGGGAGCAGAACTGATAGAGCACGGAAGAGCTGCTTGGAATGCATATAGTCGGGTACGTCAGCCTCATGAGACTTCTAACTGGTAGCAATACGTTTACCATACTATAGCAATTGTATATGCAAGATATACCTGCGGTTATCGTTGCGGCCAAGTCTTTGCCGAAAGATGCGATGATAGAGGTACAGGTGTTGGCACACTCGAACAGGCCGCCAGCCACGGACGAGACCGATAGTGCGGACGTTACGGTTCCCTTGAATGAAGTGGTGACAAAGAATAGCAAATCTGGTCACTTGGAGTCAAAGATAAGGGCAGCAGTCGATGGGAGCTCCTTTTCTACCGTCCTAGCACGAAACGGAGGTAAGCCCAAGAGTTGTCGGGAGGTTAATTGACTTTATCAATGGGCTCTCAGTTACGGTGGCGGAGTTGAACAGTACGAATGCTTTGAACCATTCACGAATACTTTCTATCAAGGTGTTTCATAACAATAGGTCTAGTGGTAAGTTGTCTGTGTTCTTGTAGGAAGAACAATTTTGATAACTCCAATACAGCTCAAGATCTCCTTTCCGCCCTTGAGACATTCGCCTGTACTTATATTCCGGTTAGAGGAATCGCGTCGCCCGATGGACAAAGCTGGGATATAGCATTGTGTATACATTCTATTCCTTAGCTTAATTTGAAGTATACAGCAATAAACTGGGGCCCCACAACGGGTTCCAATAGTGATCGCCACCTCATCCCACATAATTAGTATTGTAAATCATTGTTATTGTCTTATTTCTATGGCATTTCTGCGGATGTCCCATCGAACGTTCGCTGAACAATTAATTACAAGCAGTTGATGTTGCCAATTTGGACGAGTTGTATTCCGGACACATGACACAGTGGAGTCCAGGGACTGATACGGCCAGTGCACAAGCCTCCAGCTGACCACCACCCAAACCGGTCCGAGTCCAACCATTCCACTGCACGCACCGGTGAGCCCAGACCGTCACTAAAGTAGAAACTTCCCAATGACGAACTCCCTTTTCATCGCGTCATTGCAATAATTATTAAATAGGAAGTCATGTCGCGTCCGGATGCCCAACCTCCCCAAGAGCATCCTCCGGGCGAGCTCAACACCAATTTCTCGTTCCCTACGGGCAGCGGATCCGCCCCTCACTCTCCTGTTGCATATCGCGAGCCACTTCCGGCACTAGAAACAGTTCTGCAGAAACGCCAGCGGTCGCGCTCAAAGTCAAAGGAGAACTCCAGGATGCCGTTGAGGCCAAAGAGTCTGATGGACCTTATCGCCCTGACCGTTTCGATGGCAGGAGCGCAGATTACCTGGACGGTTGAGCTTGGGTGAGTGGCGATGTGACTGGGACGAGGGCGAGTGATTGCTGATTGGGGCATGTTGTGATGTAGATATGGCACACCCTTCTTGCGTAGTCTCGGTCTAAGCTCTACGTTGACTTCCTTGGTATGGCTCGCTGGACCGTTAAGTGGGCTAATCGCCCAGCCGCTCATTGGTTTGTTTACATGTGAGAGTTTGTGATGTGTAAGCTTATCTGGACGTCATAGGTGCGGTGTCGGATTCCTCAACATCAAAATATAGACGGCGTTACTGGGTTGCAATGTCCACCTTGGTCTTATTCTTTGCCGCGGTCGGCTTGGCATTTGCTATCCCTCTCGCTGATCTGTTTGTTTCGCTATTCAAACGTCACCCGCCGATTCCCGACCCATCCTGGGACAACTCGGTGAGTTTACTGGAACGCTCCACCTCATCACTTCTAACTGAACCCACGCGCACAGGTCCGGCAAACCGCTATCGGAATCGCCATCGTATGCTTCTGTCTGCTTGATTTTGCCCTCAACGCACTACAAGCATCGCTCCGAAACCTGTTGCTAGATGTAACCCCCGGCGAACAACTTACGACGGCCAACGCATGGCACGGTCGTATGATTCATGTCGGGAACATTGTTGGTTTCGCCCTTGGTGGTGTTGTGTTGGACGACTGGCCCGTCCTGAAGTGGTTTGGAGGCGATCAATTCCGCAAGGTCTGCATTGTGACGATGGTTATTCTCGCCGCCACTGTTTGGACAACATTGGTTACTCAACAAGAGTCGGAGAGGGAGATAGACCCATTGGTACGAGAGGATGGGTATGTCTGAAGTGTCAAACATATGGTGAAAAGTGGTCTGACCTAACATATAGGAGGCTCATGGATATTATAACAACCATTTATCATGCAGCGCTCAACCTTCCTCGGCCAATTAGGCGGGTCTGTTATGTACAACTATGTGCCTGGGTTGGTTGGTACGTATTATTGACAGCATTATCTCGGTCCCGTTGGCTAATCTCAATTGCAGGTTCCCGTTCTTGTTCTTCGGGACAACCTGGATGGGCGTTGTCATGTCGGAGGAGCAGAATAGAGACCCCGAAAAAGACGAAGCAACCCGTGCTGGAGATAGGGCGATGCTCATCTACAGCGTTGGTGAGTCACTTCTGCCTGAGGCTGGTTAGAATCAACCCCCACTGAACTTTGTCCAATTTAGTTGCTGTTATTGCGGGGACGATTCTTCCTTTCCTCGCCTCTCGTGACCAGCGTCTTCTGCTCCCTGAGCTTCCCGTTGACCCTGCGAACCCCGAGGCAGCAGCAGATGCCGAGCTTGCTCGAACACGGGAGCTCGTCAGGCAGTGGCGTGCAGAGGCGGCACGGGATGGCAAGCCGTTGAAGCTGCCGACCATGCCGTTTATGTTGCGAAACATCTGGACGGGAGCTTTGATCCTGTATGCGCTCGCGATGATGAGCACATTCTTTGTCAAGACTGTGGCGTCTGCTACGGTGGTTATCGCGTTGCTTGGTATTTGCTGGGCGGTTGCGTGCTGGGTGCCATTTGCTATTATCATGGAGGTATGTGCATTTATATTTGAGTTTGTTCTCTGATTGACGGGGGTTTTAAGTATTTGAAAGAAATGGACGATTCGGCCAAGTCTAATCGTGTTGCTGCCGCTATCGCAGGTAACGGGGCCGCTGCTGCTCCTGTTCGTCCAGGCCACGCACGTGTCCTCTCGACACCCGCTCACCCATATCGTCGCCTCAACCGTTCCTCTACTGGCCCGCGTCCGCTTGACGAGAGGACGACTCTACTTCGGCGTTACTCGATGAACATGACGGAGCAGGAAATGAATACCAACGAACTGAGCGTGGAGGGCAACGGAAACGTGGCAGGTGGTACGATCCTTGGTATCCACAACCTCGCGATTGTGTTCCCCCAGTTCTTTGTGAGCATATGGTGCTGTCACATAGAGTTTTCAGTTCTCATGTTCTTCTAGGTTTCTATCGCCGCGAGCATCATCTTCAAGGTTTTCGACGGATCCAAGCCTGATGATACTCTGTATCTTGGGAAGAACGGCGTGTCTTGGGTGCTGCGATTCGGTGGTATTGCAGTGTTGGTGAGTAGTGATTGGCTTATCGGTTAACTTAGGCTCATCGCCGTGGATGATTAGATCGGGGCGGCGATTTCTCGCCGTGTGCCGCCCACCAAGACCGAGAAAGCAATGCGCAGGCGTCTGGCCGAGATGCAGGAAGAGGAGAACGCCGGGACGCCGTGAGGTCCTTGGCTGGCGGTGTAAAGTTGCGATCTCACACAAGGACTGTTGTGTTTATCTCAATATGTTGTATATCGACGATTTGTATATCTGATTTCACGAGCGAATGCAGTCTGTGATTGTGAACGAGAGATGATATAGGCGGATGTTTTGTATGGGACAACGGAAGAACGTGGCCAGGTACCGGGGGCACACCGGGAGCAGATTATTACCGGCGAAGTGATCTGCGGCGCTAGTTGGCCAATCTATTACCTAAGACTGATGAGGCACACTGAACCTGACCTCAACCACAGCAACCACACCGACACGTCCCCAATGGACAGGGATCCCTCTACTAGGCTGCGGCGGGCAGTCAAAGGTTAGCAGAGCTTTATTTCTTTGTTATTTTAGCCCCAATGCTCATCGCCGTCGACCCCTCTCACGCCTTGGCACAATGGCCTCACTCCTTGGCGCACATCGCTATGCACCTATTCCTATTACTCTTCGACTATTTTAACAGAAAACAATCTGTTTCTCGTACGTCGGCTCATTCAGCGCACGGATATGCGCAACCCAGACCCTGGCCCTAGCCGATTCACGTCACTCGCATGGGCCGCAGTGCTAGGCTGTGAAGAGGTCTTTGAGTTCCTGCTCAGTGCCGAGCATGACGAAGAGGAGCTAAGCCGGGTGAGTCCTATACCTAGATGCGGTATCCTCTCGGCAGAGGCCGCCGAATTGTCATTGCGGCTCGTCTTACGCCGTTGACTAATTCTCTCCACAGGACGCAGAGAACAACACCATCCTGATACTATTAGCCGGTGCTCCCACCCCGCCTGTCCGTCATGGACAATTACGTTCGCATTCCCAGGCGCAAGCCCACCTGCGCATGGCCCAGCTCTACCTCGCTCGCTATGCGTTCCTGCTCGACTGGCCGAATATACAGGGCATGACCGCCCTCCATCAGGCTGCGCTCAAGGGGAACGAAGAGTTCGTCAGGGTGAGTTGCTCACGCGGGACGGGCGATATGGGGTGGCGGGCGATATGCTGATCTGTGGGGTTGTGACGTCTGTAGATGCTGCTTGATTTGGGGGCGGACTTTGATCTGCCTGACCAGCAGGGGAACACGCCGTTACACTAGTAAGTTATTTGTCTTGCATCTAGTCGTGTTTGTTGTTGAGCCAAGTTGGTAGTGCGAGCGCTTGGGGACACGTTCAGGTGGTACAACTTCTGATAGAACGTGGGTGCCAGTTTGCGGCGAGGAACAATGAAGGATTTACGGCCTCGGATTATGCGTATTCGTACGTTGAATTCCTCCTTCGTTTGATCATCTTGCAATTATCTAATTTCTTTTATATCACAACTCCACATTATGCACTTCACCTGACCTTTGGTTATTTGGGGTCGATGACCGAAATATGACGGTGCAATAGAATATCAACGATGAACACGCTCCAGGATACTGTGCGGGCCCAATTTGAAGTTAACAAGAAGCAAAAAGCTCGTCTACGCAACCACCGTCGCATATCCGAAGACTTTGAAGACCCCGTGTATGGAAGTTACACTGGAAACCTTCCAGGTGAGATGTTCGCACTGCCCCCATTTGCTTTACTAACTGAGACAACAGATCCCATCCTGGATCCCTTAGAACACAACCGTTTCCGTAGTGGGTCGGCGTCAACCAGTGAAGGCACGATTGAATCTGGTGTGGTATCACGCATGCGGGAACGAGATGCTGATGCCATGGCGGAGTACGTTCGTCGGAGGGATCAGAGGAATTTAGAGGTACGGCGGGATGGGGAGTCGAGGCCCGATGGGCTATTAGCTCGACAGCGAAGCGGGAGCAGCTCAAGTTCAGGCGCGCCCGAGTCTAGCGTCGCAAGTGGTGTGAGTGGTGGGAACATCGGCCTCGGCGGCTCTGCCAATGGGAGTCAATCACAGATGAGCGGTAGTGGGAACGGAGGCATGCTGCCCAGGCTCCAGAGTGGGTCGAATCCGAACAAGGCACTGCCCCTTCCTCCTACGAGCGCTGCATTTGCGTCCCAATTCTCTACCCCCACACAATTCCCTACGCCTCTACAATCGCAGTTCTCGCCGTCCTCGATACTTCCGCTGGGATCGTACACCCAGCATGTACGAAACCACCCGATTGCGGGCGAGCCGATGCCCCCACCAGCTTCGCCGGGTCGACGGTTGCGTGCGGTGGCAAGCGCCAACGCACTGGGTGCGATCGCTCTGGCGCAGGCGCCACGAGCAAAACGAGCCGGGACGAACGAGGGACTTGGTACCAGCCCTGGGCAAGTATATGCCGCCGGGCGTAGCATAAGCGCCGTACAAAGTCGATCAGGGAGCAACGCACGTCCCCCACCTACCTTGCCACCCCCATCTATGCCTCCTCCATCTGCGCCACCTCCGACGCCACCGCCAAAACCTGTGACCACAAGTTCGACAAGTGCATCGCGGGAGACGCCCAAGCGGGAACCAAGTGGTAGTGGTAAGGAGACGCCCAAGAGCGGCCGAGAGACACCGAAGAGTGAGAAGGATGGGAAGGAAACGCCTGGGCGTAGCGCGTTGGGGCTGCGTGCAGGCGTCGTTGGCGTCGTAAAACCCATGCTGAGCCCGAGTGCTCTAAATGGGTCGTTCTTTTCTCGGGGCGATAAGAGCAGTGGCTCAGGCGGGGCGAGGACCGTTGAGGCGTCTAGGTGAACTGGACAGTTTGCTCTCTTATGAACTTTCATACGTTTAGGAGTGTGTCTGCATGATAGGATTTAGGTTTTGAGTGTGCTTTGTTGCTGTTTCTGTCGCACTGTATGTATGTACTGTACACTAACACCGAGTGCACACTGTTTCGCATTTATCGTTGTTTCTTTTGCTTTTGGCGATACAGTGTTGGTGTATGCTCATCGGCGAGGCTGGGACGCCCGACCGACTGACCACATGAATTACAAATGGAGGATTTTCTTTTGCGCAGCTCCACTACCGTTATTGAGTCTTGTTCGAGTCCTGAAGTTTTTCTGGGCGCTCTCGTAAAGTCTTTTTTCTGGGGTACTATTATTGGACTGGTGGTCATCGTTGCGAGCCGGCATGTCAACGAAAAACGTAAACGAGAAATACGCGTCTCCGGCCTCTCCCTAGACTAGATTCTAGGCAAATTTATCGAGAGCTGGCTTGTTATTATGGGTCGACACACCGTAAAAAGGATTTTCCTCGCCTATTTGGCGCCATAGGGAGATGACCCTGTATGGAGCGTGTCTCGGCTGGTGTATACTTGGGTCGCGTACCTCATCTTCTGGAGCCTCGACTCCCGTACCTCGCGAGCTTGTTTAAGTACATGGGAGATCTGGCTTGCATCCTCGAACGTTTGTGTTAATATTCCTCGGTGACCGTATGGGGATGAGTGGAGGTATTGGTCATTGGTCATGGCTCGGTCATCTTCCTACCAAGTCTGACTGAGCCCCGAGGGAGGATCGGCATCGGCCTCAGTCGGCGTCCGTGGGCTTGATTTATTCTCGCGGACCGCGTGTATGACGAAAGATACGCCTATTCGAGTTCGGCCTCCGGCCGGGTCTACGTGTATCCCACACATCGAAGATGGCTTACTCCATTCCTCCACTGATACCCAGTAGGATGTGCACGCTTGGCTGCGGGAGATCAAACGCCAACAGGACTATAAGGTCCGCGGGATATTGTCTGGATGTTAGCTGTCACCCCACATCGACTATTCACCCGGGCAGTACTTAAGCTACAGACTCCTGACTTGTTAATTTGTTGGTACTCAAGATGACTTTGACTACCCGCCCGCATATGGAGTATGGCAAGTGTGCTAGATTTTTTCCGTGGAGCGTATGCTGATGTTTGGATTTGCGTTTTAGTCCGCCTAGGGAAGACCGGGTTGAAGGTCTCAAGAGTAGCCCTTGGGATGACAGCGTACGGTGATCCTCGGTGGCAGGAGTGGGGAGTCGCTGAGGAGGAGGGTATCGCAAATGTTAAGGCTGCGTGAGTAGTTGTGGTGCATCTCCTTGTTGACGATCACAGTACTCACTCTCTCCTGCTCAGATACGAGATGGGGATCCAGACTTTCGATACGGCCAATATTTATTCTAATTCGATGTCGGAAGTAATACTGGGAAAAGCTATTAAACAGCTGGAATTACCACGGGAGGATATTGTGGTAATCACGAAGGTGCGTTCACTCATTGGTTGTGCTCGATGAGTTTCTAACGAGCGAGCAACTGTACAGTTATGGGGCATGGTATCAAAGTCTTCTGAAAGACCAGCATCACCATCTGGCTCCGACTCCGACGTTGCACAGAATAACGGCTATGTAAACCAATTCGGGTTAAGTAGAAAGGTGAGCTCTACCCCTCTTTCTCATGCAGCCCCTATTGACGAAATGAATTTCAAATAGCATATATTCGAGTCAGTTAAGCAATCCCTTAAACGGCTGCAATTAGACTATATCGACGTCCTCCAATGCCATCGTCTCGATCCTAGCACCCCGATGGCAGAGACGATGCATGCACTCCACGACCTCGTTCAAGCTGGCTACGTTCGATATATCGGGATGTCCAGCAGCTACGCTTGGCAGTTCCACGCCATGCACAATTATGCATTAGCGAACAAACTTACGCCGTTTGTTCCCATGCAAAACTACTATGATGCTGCATACCGAGAAGAAGAGGAGCGAGAGGAGATGCCGTCGCTCGAGATGAGGGTTTGGGAGGTGAAGCCTTTACGTCGAAGAGGAGCTGTAGAGAGGGATTCATGAGGCGTTTGGAGTTGGGTCTCCGCCCGCGGGAGGTGATTCACCTCGCCGTTATCTCGGCAGACGGCTTGTGAGGATGAGTACGGATATTTGAGCGTTAAAAGATGGGCTTGAGGGAAAAAGTGGAGTGTAGGCATGCGGGCGATTTGAACCGGTTTTTGGACGTCAAGGGTGGAATTATTAATTGTATGTACTAGTACGCTTTTCGTGTTGTTTGTATGAGCAATAGGTTATTGTAGGTCATTGATAATAAACATGTAGAATAATATTCAACTTTGATTTTGACTCACCCGAAGCACGAGCCAGGCAATACGGAAGGCCCTTGTGTTCTCAATGCCACAGGAGGTCTGTTCGAGCTTGAAAACAGAGACAACAACTAAGGGCAAGTAGTTGAATTAAATTACATACTACAATTTATGATAGATTTATATAGTCTTCTTGTCTACTCAAGCCGAGTGCATACTTGAAACAGAAAGTGGCTACACCGTGGCTAGATGGTGCGAGTGTCGCGTGGGAGCATCACGTGCTCGATGGCACCCACGAGAATGAATATTACATCACCGGTTGTTTACCACCACAAGCAGACTCTTACCGTCACCGTTGTTCTCTTGGACGACCAAGGCAGACGCGATGACTGGCCAAAGTCAATGCTCCATGCGGGGCAAATGTGGCACCAAGTACGGCAAGCCACTGCCCTGTCCATATGACGGCCCACCTAAAGAGGTACGCACGGTCATTACAGGCTCTTGCACGCTCGCTCACAGTTTTATATAGCTCGACGATGAAGGAAAAGACCTTCTTGCTTCTGTTTGCGGCCCCCAATTCACTCAAGGACCCGTTTGCTGCACGACGGAGCAGATCCTGACTCTCAAATCCAACTTTCAGACCCCCGACCAGCTCGTAACGTCATGTCCAGCATGCCGAAACAACTTCCACGAGTTCTATTGTCACTTTACCTGCTCGCCTAACCAAGCCGATTTTGTGACTGTAACTTCCACGGACACAGCGGGCGAGCATGAGACTGTCAGTTCAGTCGACTTTCGCGTTGCCGATTCCTACGGCACGGGTTTCTTTGACAGCTGCAAGAACGTCAAGTTCGGCGGTATCAATGACAATGCTATGATGCTCATTGGCGGCGGAGCCACAAACTATCTCGATTTCCTCGATTTCATGGGCACCGTCCGACCCCAAGGCAGCCCGTTCAAGATCCACTTTCCGCCACCGCAGAACTTTAGCTTGGACACAGCTCTGGACGCTTCGGCGAGGGAATGTGCTGCGCCTGGGTTAGATAGCCGATGCACCTGCGTCGATTGCCCGGACGTATGTTTGGACCTTCCGCCCGTCGCGCCACCTGGCCAAGAGCCAACATGCAAAGTCGGCGCGTGGTCGTGTTTCACGTTTGGGCTCATTCTGGTCTATGCTCTCGGCGTCCTCGCTTTCTTCACTGGCTACTTTATCCAGTCGATGATCCGGCGCAGGAGGCAGAAGACGGCTGAGAGGCATGCACTTTCTGCAGAGGCTGCTTCTGTCACTGGCGCACTCGTCGGTGCAGGCTCGCTTCAGCAAGACGGAACCGAATCTACAGGCACAGGCAATCACTCCGAGTCTCGCAGGAATCTTGGCCGCGGCGCGTCGCTCCTTGAACCGCTCGACTCGCTACAACCCCGTCAACACAAGCTTAACACTCACTTGCGCAGAGGGTGCTATAGCCTCGGCCTTGCGTGTGCCTCGTACCCCTGGCTGACCTTTGCCCTCGCGTTCGCCGTTGTTGGGATCTTGAATCTTGGATGGAAGAACTTCCAGGTGGAAACCGATCCCGTTCGGCTGTGGGTCGCACCCAACTCGGAACTAAAGCACCAGAAACAGTTCTTTGACGAGCATTTCGGCCCGTTCTACAAGACGGAGCAATTGTTCATCACGGATGCTGGAGGAAATGACCCTGTCATGAACTATCCCCGTCTCAAGTGGTGGCTCGACGTCGAAAACGATATTCGCGCGCTGCGTTCGGAGCCGAACGGGTATACTCACTCTGACGTATGTTTCAAACCTGCGGGACCTCGTGGTGCTTGCGTGGTGCAATCTGTTGGAGTGTACTTCGGTGGAGACATGGGTGATTGGGACGAAGATACTTGGGTAGACCAGCTCGAAGACTGTGCGTCTCAGCCTGCAATGTGTCTTCCCGATTTCGGGCAGCCTTTGCCTCCCAAGTACGTACTTGGCTCAGCCCCGACACGTGGGGATGGGGAGGGCAAGGTTTGGCACAAGGCCGAGGCAATGGTGGCTACGTTTGTGGTATCCGACTCCTTGGACGAGGGGGAAAAGGCCCGGGCGGAGGAGTGGGAGAGAACTTTGCGGGTTTACTTGGAAGATTTGGCTGGACGGTCAGAGGCGGAAGCTGGAGTGAAGATTGCCTTTTCGACTGGAGTCAGCTTGACGGAGGAGCTCAACAAGAGCACCAATACCGATAAGAACGTAAGTCAATTTAATTTATACAAAGACTCTACTAACATACTATGCTAGATCGTCATTCTATCCTACCTAGTCATGTTCTTCTACATCGCCCTCACGCTCGGCAAAGGCGGTAACTCCTACATCACGAGTCTATTTAGCGGGTCCAAGAAACGACGCATCTCGTCGCTCTTTGTAGGCACCAAATTCGCCCTCGGCCTATTTGGAATTCTCCTTGTTCTCGCTTCGGTTTCCACCAGCGTTGGAATCTTCTCCTTCATCGGCGTGCGCGTAACACTCATCATCGCCGAGGTTATTCCCTTCCTCGCGCTCGCCGTCGGAGTCGATAACGTCTTCATCCTCGTACACGAGCTCGACCGTCAAAATACGCTCCACGGACCTGGCACGTCCTCTCAGACGGACCCAGACACCTCTGCACTGTCGCCCATGTCCCGACCGGCATCGATGCGCTCGCAGCTTTCGGCTGAGGAACGTGTGGCTCGTGCGTTTGCTCGAATGGGCCCATCAATTATACTGAGCACTATTACGGAAACTGTGGCGTTTGGACTTGGTGCGCTGGTCCCGATGCCTGCGGTGCGGAACTTTGCTTTGTACGCTGCGGGGAGTGTATTTGTCGGCGCGTGTCTCCAGGCGACTGCCTTTGTGGCCGCTTTGGCGCTGGATTTGCGCAGAACGGAGGCCGGCAAGGTAGATTGTGTGCCGTGTATTGGCGCTGGTGGTGCAATTGCGTTGGAGGGCGAGGAAGGAGAGAGGAGCGAAGGGCTGCTGGGTGCTGGTGGAGGAAGAGTGCAGGAGGGGGTACTGGCGAGGGGAGTAAGGCGGTATGCGATAGTGCTGATGAAGCGACCGGTCAAGGCTTGTGTGCTTGTTGCATTTGCCGGGTTGTTTGTTGCGAGTGTTGTTTCGATGCAGAGCCTCGAACTTGGTTTGGGTAAGTAAGTTTTGTCAGGATTGTGCACTCATACTAACTGCTACTTAGACCAACGCCTGGCACTTCCCTCGTCGTCCTACCTCGTACCGTATTTCAACGCCCTTGACGAGCACTTTGCCGTCGGCCCACCCGTCTACTTCGTCTCCCACTCAGCCGATGTGACGCGGCGCACCAATCAGCAAGAGCTCTGTGGACGCTTCACATCCTGTTCCCTCCACTCCCTCACCAATGTCCTCGAAGCCGAACGCAAGCGCCCCGCATCCTCATTCATCGCAGACCCACCCGCAAGCTGGATCGACGATTTCTTCTACTGGCTTGATCCTCGTCTCGAGACGTGCTGTCGCGTGCGTCGGGCGGACCCGAGTGTGTTTTGTACCCCGAGGGATAGGGAAAGGTTGTGCCAGCCTTGTTTCGAGGGGAGGAGTCCCGAGTGGAATGTGACGATGGAGGGGATGCCACAGGGAGAGGAGTTTATGAGGTACCTGAAACAGTGGCTTGCGAGTCCGACGGACGAGGATTGTCCTCTTGGCGGAAAGGCCGGGTACGGCACTGCACTCGCGCTTGATTCGGGTAGCAATAGTGTTGCGGCTTCGCATTTCAGGACGTTCCATGCCCCTCTAAAGACCCAGGCGGACTTCATCAATGCTCTTGCAGCTGCAAGAAGGATTGCGGACGAGATCAGCGAGGAGACAGGGGCGAAGGTGTTCCCGTATTCGCTCCCCTACGTCTTCTTCGAGCAGTATGCGACAATTGTGGGTACTGCGCAGGGCGTACTTGGACTCGGGCTCGCTGCCGTCTTGTTGATCACTGGAGTACTACTTGGGTCGTGGAGGACTGGGCTGGTTGTTACGGGAGTTGTGGGTCTGACGGTGTCGACCGTTGTGGGCGCCATGGCCTGGGAAGGCGTTATGCTCAACGCCATCTCACTCGTGAACCTCGTTATTGCGCTCGGAATCGGCGTAGAATTCTGTGCACATGTGGCGCGGGCGTTTGTTGGTGCGCCGAGCGCGGGGGCCGCGCGCGGACGGGAGAACGATGGAGATGATCGGGGAAGCGTCTTGGGCGGAGTCGAGGTTGGAGGAGGTATGGAAACGGAAGAGGCGCAGAGGGAGAGGGATGAGCGGGTTGTGTATGCGCTGGCTGATGTGGGGCCGAGTGTGTTGAGTGGCATCACGTTTACGAAGCTGATTGGGATGTGCGTGCTGGGATTGACGAGGAGCAAGTTGCTCGAGGTGAGTTGAGTGGCTTTGCTATTAAGAGGGTGATGCTAACAGTGGCGGCAGATATATTACTTCAGGATGTGGTCGACTCTAATCGTGTCTGGGGCCCTGCATGGGTTGGTGCTCTTGCCTGTAGTACTGAGCTTGGCTGGAGGACCTGGGTATGCGCTGGAAGATCAGGACGAGGAGTGGATTAGCTCTGCGATGCGCAGGGAGTATGAGTATACGTGAGTCCCCTTCATTCATTTCAGCTTCAACTTGAATCTCACTCGTTCTTTCATGCAGCCCATTCGCAGCGGATGACAATGATTCGGTTATAAGCAACTAAGTGTCTGGACATTGTGTGTATTGTGTATTTGGGTGCAGACAAGTAATGAGATTGGAGAGACAAAGGCATGGATAAGACTTTTGAAAGCGAGTTAAATATGCATGTCATTGGACATGACTTTTTGAGGCCCAAAATCGTAGCACTAGTGTACTTTACATGAGGAACCCACGTCACTTTACTGAGCGGCTACGAGACCGGGTCTTGCTGCGTGACGGGCTACGAGAACGAGAAACGGAACGAGCTGGCGAACGAGAACGAGTGCGGGACCTCGAACGAGAGCGAGACGAGCTGCGCGAGGAGCGAGTATAGGACGAAGCAGAGCGGGACCTCGACCGCGAGCGAGTGTACGACCTCGAACGACTGCGCGAGCGTGAAGGGGTGTACGAGCGCGGTCGTCGCCTAGGATACGGGCTCCTCGATCTCGAACGGGACCTCGAGAGCGAGCGGGGGCGGTATGAGTCTCCACCAACATACCGTCTCGGCGGCGGCGGTGTCCGCCTACGACCTCCAGGTCCGGGTGGGCCACGCGCTGGCGGGGGAAGCGGGCGTCTGCGTGGCGGGGAAAGTGGCGGTCGTCGGGAGCGCGGAGCAGCCAAGCGGCGGGGAGAGGGAGGAGGGGAAGAGAGTTGAACAGTGAGGGTTGCTCCATCGAGCAAACCGCTGTCCATGTGGGATGTTGCGGTACGAGCAGCGGCTGCGTCGTAGAATTCGATGTGAGCGCTGCCTTTGTTTTGACCAGCTACAAGCAGAAAGTTAGCGCAATTGGTGGATTGAAACGAGAATGGACTTACATTTGGGATGCGTAGGCATCTGTATCCTACGAATCTCGCCATAGGGGGAAAAGACAGCGCGTAGGTGGCCTTGAACGATGTTGCGGGTGAGGTTCTTCACCATCACAGTCCTCGATGACGGCGAGCGCGATCTCGAACGCGTCCTTGAACGTTTCCTTGAAACCGACCTTGAACGTGACCTTGACCTCGACACAGAGCGCATTTGCATGTCCGCATCGCTTCCGTTGCGCGAAGCCATATTGACAGTGAGCTCACACTTCGGATTCACAGACGGAACCACAGGTCTTACCGTCGGAAGACCCCATGAGCCGGCCGGAAGCAACCCGGAAACATCCAGCCTTGAGTCACCGCGATGTGAGTGGGTCGAATGTAAATTGCATTGAGCACGAGCTAATGCGCGATGTAGGCCAACCGTTTCCGTAGATAAAGAGGACTTATATGAGCGTCTTGGGCGTGTCTACAGTGAGTGCGATCCCCGCCTGTGTGGCCCTCTGCCCAACAACTGTTCCAGCGACCGCCGAATTCGATGAGCTTTGTTTTGACTTCGGTATCGAGCTCGACGAAGATGTGAATCCCTATTCTTTTATTCTTATTATCGATCTTTATCTAATCCGGTCCTAGACCACAGATGAAGTTGAGGAGGCGATCAAGCGTGGCCTGCCCGCCGAACGTCCCGTACGTGCCTACGTTCCTCAGATCTATACCCTGCGCTCACTTTATTTCAGCAACTTAAAATAGAAATACCCGCGAACAGGTGCGCTAGCCCCCCATTCCTCACGCTGCGCCCGCTCATGCTAGTTCAGATATGACATGCTTTGTATCGAAGGTATCGCCCGTGCGCTCCGAATCTTCCTCGAAAAAGAGAAAGCACCCGACTATAAACTAGCCTCAGTCCCGGGTGGACCTGACAGCTACCTCACCATCACTATCTCTCCCGAGGTACGTCTCTCCGACGCATATATCCCATATCGATCTTTCTTTTTTCATCTGACTCATAATGTTGCTTGCAGACTGCTCAAATCCGACCGTACTTTGCCGGCGCGATCCTTCGTAATGTCCACTTCACCCCGCGCTCCTATGCCTCCTTCATCGACCTCCAGGACAAGCTACACCAGAATATCGCGCGCAGGCGCCAGCTGGTCGCCATTGGGACCCATGATCTAGACACTCTCAAGCCTCCGTTCACGTACGAAGCTCTCCCGCCGAACCAAATCAAGTTCATTGCGCTAGGAAAGACAGAGGAGAAACATGCCGATGAGCTTATGCAGATCTACCAGGTATGTCCCGCTTTTCATTTCGCTCCCTCCCCTTAGATTTGTACTAATGCCACCGCCAGGGCGAGAAACATCTTTCCCGCTACCTCCACCTTATAGAAAACTCTCCCGTCTACCCAATCATCTATGACTCTGCTCGTACCGTGCTATCCATGCCGCCCATTATCAACTCGGAGCATTCGAAGATTACGCTCAATACCCGAAATGTGTTCATTGATCTAACTGCGACGGACGAGACTAAGCTTGCTATTGTGACGAATATGATGGTGACGATGTTCAGCGAGTACTGTGAGGAGCCCTTCACGTAAGTCCCTACCCAATTTCTCCTTTCGGTTCTATCGACTCCACCTCTAACCTGACATCGCGTTGGCTCCCCAATCATCAAAATATACAGAATCGAGCCCGTGCGCATCGTTCTTCCCGACGGCTCCAGCAAGATCACTCCTGACCTCTCTACCCGCCCCATCTCCACAAGTGCAGCATACATTAACTCATACACCGGTCTTTCACTCTCTGCTGAAGAAATCTCGCACCTCCTGAGTCAGATGGGTCTGATTCCAACCGCTACTGCACCTACAACCACCACCACTACCTCTGCATCCACCACCACTACCTCTGCCCTCCCTAGCCCCCCTCCAGACCTAACACTCCTCCTTCCCCCTACTCGGCCCGACATCTTACATCCTGTGGATTTGGTCGAGGACTGCGCGATCGCCTACGGGTTTAACAAACTCCCGAAGTCGTTCCCCGCCACAAGCACAGTAGCTCAGCCTTTGGAAGTGAGCAAGTTATCGGATTTGGTGAGGCGGGAGTGTGGGATGTGTGGATGGGTTGAGGTGTTGCCTTTGATTTTGGTGAGTGCATATATCATGGGGTAATTGACAAATGAACCTGAATTTACCGGATATTCTCTGCTGGCCGTGTATGGCAATGGATGGTAGTGCTCGCACGATGAGAACTTCGCGTGGCTGAACCGAAAGGACGATGGAACGACAGCTGTGAAGCTTGCGAATCCGAAGACGCTTGAGTATCAGGTTGTTAGGACATCATTATTGCCGGGGTTGCTCAAGACGGTAAGTTTCCTGCTATATTTGAAGTATATTTCTAATCTATTAATCCATACGTTTGACTGTATGCGCCTTTATCGACTCTATGGACTTGTTCCCAAATTATGCCTCATCGCTAGATCCGCGAGAATAGGGCGCACGCGCTCCCCATCCAAATCTTCGAAACTTCAGATGTCACCCTGAAAGACGACAGCCATCAGCGGCGCGCACGCAACGTCCGTCGTGCCGGCGCAGTATGGTGTAACAAGACGGCCGGGTTCGAGGTTGTGCATGGAATTTTGGGACGGGTTATGGCAGTGCTTGAGGTTCCACATGTGGGGAAGAACAGCACGAGCGGAGAGGGGTGGTGGATTGAGGAAGCTGAAGGTAAGTGAAACAGGCTGCAAGCGAAAGGTCTCCGACTAATCCTTGGCATACCTGCATAGACGCGACGTATTTCCCCGGCCGAGCAGCCAAAATCTTCTACCGCCCGCGCAAAGGAACAGAGACAAAAGAGCCCACCCCACTCCTCGAGGAGACGACAGTCATTGACACCGCAGCGTCCAAATCCGCAGATTCAGCCCCCCTACCCGCTACCACCGCCTCGAAACCCGACGAACCCAAGTCTACAGCCACGGGGGTACTCGCCTCCGTGACCGAGAAAATCAGGAGCGCCCTGCCCTCTACAACCTCCTCCAAACCCGTCAAAACAGGTCTGAAAGAGGGCTCCTCAGAGAGCACGTACCCACCGCGAGCGGATGGCGTAATCGAAATTGGAAGCTTGGGGATTCTGCACCCGAGTGTGCTTGCAAGCTTTGAGATTACGTATCCGTGCTCGGCCCTCGAGTTTGATTTGGCACCGTTTGTGAAGGAGGAGAGGCCTGTGTGGGCATGAATGTCATCAAGATGAAAGGAATATATGAATGTAGTTTATTTGAATAGATATGTTGAAAGTGATAGACAGGCGCTTGGTTACACACTGCATGACAAGCGGGAGCCTTTCTCTTGCTGCCGGGAACAGAGCGGACGCAGCTTTGTGGTTTGCGTCGTAGGCCAAGTGAGTGGTTTTGAACTGGCCACAGTCCGTAACGATCACCGAGGCTCAAGCAGGGGCAAACAATGATGTATTGCAAACGTAAGGTAAATCAGAATTGGGAAACACTAGAAAACATAACAGAGTCGTTCAAACACGCTTTCGTAGATGTATGCGTTATTATTATATGCAGTGTCAATTGTCCAAGTCTATGCCATGGTTCTCGTGTCATTTCTTGTCATCATGAGTTGCTAAACTAGTATGCTGCGGTTGTTCCCAACGTTCGGCATACTGAGGAGGCACGCTCGACGTACCCGTAGCCGCTGTGCCCACTCGAGGGGGCGGAGACAGCGCCGTTCGACTCGGAGGTACTCCTCGTGTGAGCCAAGAGGGCGAAGATAACGCCCCAGAGCTCAGAGCGGCCGGTTCAGGTGGCACGCTTTGCGGAGCCTGGCCACTGTTCTGTAAAAGGCTTGTATCCTGGGGGCTCCTGTTGCTCGACGTACGTGTGCTCGCTGGCTGAGAGGTTCCGGCGCTGGATGGTCGTGGAATAGGGGCAATTAACCTGTTGTTTTGTGAGTTACTATTGACCGAGGACGCTTGGGAAATCCGCCAGTCTGTACTAGGGGATTGCTGGTGCATATGATTCCGCGGCACCTCGGATTGTATCTCTGGCACGGCATGTGTAGGGTATTGCTGCTGGGTGGGCGCGGCGGTCGGGTTCTCGTGTAGGGTCGTGAGCTGGCTAGGGTTGTTGTGTGCCCCAGAGGCGGAAACATAGTGCGGATGCATGGTCATGGGGTCGTAGATCTCTTCTGGTTTCGTAGGTGTCGCAGGCTGTGTCGACGAATGTGCTTTCTCTAGCGCCGCTTGTTTACGTTGCTTGCGACGTCGTTGGAGCAGCAACAAGCATAGCAGTATGAGCAATAGGACAGCAATCGAGACGCTCGCGGCGAGGGCAATGGTTAACACCGGGGCACTACAAAGACGTCAGGCTTGCATCTCATGGGTTCTGCTTGTTGGAACCTACCTTTTATGAGATGTATTGAGGTCCTGGGCCGTGGATGTTCTAAAAGGGATATAGAGCAACAGAAATTCAATGCATTGTTAAGAAAGGGGTGGAATCAACTGACGCTGTGCTAGAAGGGCTGGTATGTATGCTCGTGGTGCTGGTCGTCGTTCGAACAGCTGTAGTTGGTGTTGCTACACCACTCCCAGAATAGAGCGTAGAGAACATGCCAGCCGTCACAGTTTGGGCCCTCTCAAGACATGAGGCGTCTGCAGAGCCTGCAACACCATACAGACCACTCGTCGCCGAGTTTCCCAGCGAATCGTTCATTACAACTATAATATCTCATGTGAGTTCCCAAAGAGCATAATGTGAACTTATTTCAACTTACTATAATACTGGGTTGCCTCGGCCATATCTAAAGTAATGCTCTACCAATCACCAATTCAGCTTCAGGATAACACGAGGATGTAAGCAGGCCCTTAGGCAGCACTCACGAAGATATTGGTCGCAAAGTATAGCGTTTTTGGTTGGAGCTATGCATTAAAGACGTTAAATATTTAAACCCAGCTGACCAGCTGTAATAGCACGTACATTTGCTGCGATGATCACTAGCTTGTAGGGTGCTGCTCCGTTGTTAACCACTATGTCAGCCTGTCCGCATTGTGCACTGGCGGGAAGTATAAATAAAATCAGCGTCGTGTACCGCGCTCCCGACAAGCTTTAGACCTACGTTCCCGTAATGGCAACATCAAGTGTGTTTGGCTTCATCGGGTCTGTTAGATTGCATCCAGACCCAGGGACCATTGTGAAGATGAACACAATCTAACAAATGGTCAACGGCATACCCCGAGGTGCAAGCAATCAGACATACACCACCGCTGTACCCCTGCGAGTCCCTCATCGACATAGTGTAAGGCGGACCCACCGCCAAGTTGTTCACCCACTGGAAACTCCCGTGTGTGCCTTGGCAGTCCGCCAGAGACATTTTGAGTGTCTGAAACATGTCAAGTGTTGAATACAGACCTACCTTTATTGTTCACTGGAAAGACCAAAGGCTGCGAACCACCACGATAGAGGATTAAACTATACGGAGGAGTTGGCGGCGGGTTCGCGGTTGCCGCCTCATCCGTGCCAAGGTTCAAGCTATAGCCGATGTCGAGGTTAGAGCATTGCTTCATAGGACTTACGTAGGGTTCAGGCTTGCGGGGGGGGGAATCGACTTCAGCTCACAGCACGGTTGAAAATGTAGATATCTTACCGAAAAAGTGAAAGTCAACTGATCCCAAGGAGGAAGATGCCAACTCATGACGGGCTTTGCAAGAGACTGAGGGGAAGGAGGGCGAGAGGACGCTATCAAGAACAATGCATACGTCGCAGTATTAGTAGTCTTCGACAACATGCAAGGCACAACAGACTCGTCATGAGACAACTTGTACGTACCCAACTGATCCAAACTTTCATCTCATTCAATACTTTTCGCCATACAGGGTATTCAGGTCCCAGAGCTGGAGCTGGAGAGTTTTAGCACTCTCCAAACGCAGAGCTCGACATGCGCCCCGGGCCTGGAGGCTTTTGAATAGCCCATTCTCTTGTTCAGGAGTCAAGCTTGTCGAGTCCGTCAAATCGTTAGTCGCTAATCCACAATCTTAGCGCCAGAAGCCACTCAGACCACGAGTATTTCGGATCAGAGCCATCCTTTTGATTCAGAAATGGCTGCCCCGTCATTTCTTATGCCAAATGTACCATATAATCTCAGTGCGACCGCTAGATTTATGTGCAATTGGGCGATTTGGTGTTATGATGGAGGTAGCATCATGCTATTAGCTGTGACTCGGCGTTGAGACAAGGCCGATCAAGAAGCAATGATGGCACTATCGGACCGATGCCAGGCGAATCAAAGGATTCGGGATAAAGAAATCATAATGTTGTTGAATCAATGAATAAATATTATATTATTAAGAGAATCAATTAAGAGAGCTGTTCCAAGGAGCAAGAAAATATGTAGGCGGTAAAGGACATACCCTGCCATGGTGCACTCCTCAAAGCTCCCAAATACTTTCCAAGCGAGAGGGTACACATAACGTAAAAGAAATGTCTTTGAGCTTTGGCCCACACACAGTGTAGAAACCTATAACACTTAAACCAAGTAGTGTAGCCGCCGCGCTTTGAGCAAGATCCAACGAGAGTTTCTTGCATCCCGGAAAGCGCTGATCCAGGCGCCGCTTATCTTAGACGCCATGATGCCAAGAGATTTCTAAACCTGTATTGGGGCCGCAAACTTGATCACCACAAATGTCTACATAGGACAGGGGTCCTCTTAAGGCGTGGTCTCATGATATCTTATAGCGAGATCTGGCCATCACCTCTCAATCCATCCGCTGAAAAATCCCCGCTGTGCTCGACTAGCTGAATCACCACCTATCAACGTGAGCTTTCTTCGATTGTGGCCAACACACGCCGCCCTTGCCTGCAATCAACTACCTACTAATTCTGCAAGTTCCGACTGTGACCGAACCGCACTATCACCTCCTGTAACTAACGGTTCTCATACGATGTCTTTTCCCACTTCACCAGATGCCAAGGCTGCATCGGTCTCAAGACCCAAGTCCGAGGATTCTCTCATGCGCAACAAGGACAATTGCATTACCTGCCGCGTCAGGCAAAAGGTCAGTGGCGCCCACGATACGCTATTCCATGCTGCTCATTTTGATCACCCAACCTCCCAGAAGTGCACAGGGATTCAGCCTGGAGACATCAGCTGCGGTGATTGCTCGCGGTTGAACATTCAATGCCTCGGTGTTCAGCACAACCGGCCAGATTGGTTGCGCAACGTGAGTGCTCGCAAGCGGGTTTTCTGTTTTGGCTACTAACCGTTTTTCTCACTATAGCCTGATGCTGTGAAAGAGACTAGGTATCGTATCAAGGTTAGTTTTCTCTGTCTATCCGACCGCTACCATCGACTAGCTCTTCTATTCAGCGCCACCTGACTGAGTACCCAGTCCCTCGCGGCCGTGGCCTCGCCCCCAGCCGGCCTTTCCTTGACTTCTACGACTTGATCGAGCGGTACTCTCCACGCATCCCGGGCTCAGGTGTGTTCCCTTCCTAACCCCCATGTATGCTTTTGCTGACTTTTACGTCGAGCAGAGACCCTCAACCCACTCTCTGTCCAGTCAGGACAGCTCTACCAGATGGAGTCTGAATTATCAACCTACTCCCAATCAGGCAGCTACGGCGAGGAGATGCTTGGACATGGCGTCTACATGGACCAGCCCGGTTCGTGAGCTCACGGTCTCTTCGCTCATGGGCTGTGTGCTCATTGAAAACATATCGTGTGTATAGTTATGGCCTACCACGATCTACCATACGCGCCCGAGTTTAGATACGGAAACATGTTGCACGCGCCGCACACGGCACCATACCACCGTCAGGACTCCGGGTCTCTATTCTTGGGCACCCCAAAGACTGCTCAGTTCGACTATGACCTCCAAGACTATAACGGTCCCGGTGTGCATCGCCAATATTAAGTTTACTTTCCTCCTAACAGAAACCTTAAACATACGGTCTTGCTCTTGACCAGTTGTAGGTAGAAGCTATGCATGTAGGACGGGAATAACGATACTTGAATCACACTGTACCTATTGACGAATCCAGATGGTCAGCGTAGTCCTTTAAGTTTGTTCCGTCTCATAGTGAGGGTTTTTTTGGGATACCCCGTGCGAATGATAATTTTACCTGTATCTAAATATTGTATTTATATTCAGCTTCCAGACAACACAACACGCAGCGAATGCTTCCCAATCAAGCATGTCCCATAATGGCTTGAGGACGATATTGCTCTTCTAAACTCTTGATTTCCTCCTCCGTTAGCTTGACGTGGATTGCACCTATGATTGATGTATTAGCATAGACATGACGAGAAAGCATCGCTCAAACACCTATCCACGGCGTCCTCCAGATTTGTGATTTTCGTTGACCCAATAATCAGAGCTGTCACCTCGTCCTTCGATAGGCTCCACGCGATAGCGACCTGCGCCATGCTAATGCCACGAGCCTTGGAGATCTGCTCGACTCTGAGATGGGGCCTGAATGTGGGGCGCATACATGCATGTAACTAATGAGCCCACCGCTTAATGATTTCGTCGCCGACTTCGCGATTCTTGTTTATGTTGCCAACCCAGCTACCGAATGAAAATATCAGCCCTGTTTGGAATTCGCATTTGCTCAACATACACATCTGTTTGAGACCGAAGTGTGCTCTGATCTGTAACTGGGCGGGTCAGAAGTCCCATAGCGAGGGGAGACCAAGGGATCATCCCGACTCCAAACATCTACAATTGCTGGCCTAAGTAGGGCAAGCAAGACATCGTCGGTGAAAAGTGGAATTACCTTTAGGGTTAGGCTCGTAACCAGCCGTCGCGCAAGCTCGACCTCCCCATGTGCCCGTAACGGGAAAGATCACGTGATAGGACAAACGTGGGTCAGGGAAAGAGCACATGGGGAGGTCGAGCTTGCGAGACGGCTGGTACAACTGGAGTAATCAGTTCGCGGCCAGTTTTTGATTACTCCCGATTACTCCCCAAATGTAATGAATTTGTAGACTCGAGCCTGGACGACCGCCGTTTTGTGCATAATGCAATCACAGCTAACTTGGCATTCCGCTTCGAATGAGATAGGTCTCGAAAATCTTTTGTATCAACGATTTCCCTGGTATTTACATGTTACTTTAAGCTGAAACTTTACACATGGCTAACAAATATACGTATCTACTACCCTGTGACGTTGCATCCCTCCAAACTCGGTGTTTCGAGCGAAATGGCACATCTAGTCCTGTGTCCGATAACTGCAAGCCGGACGCAGCTTATGTAACATTCTACTTTCAGCTCTAGAACTTCGTATATGCTAGTGTACACTCGAAAGGAGGGGAGATATTGATCTAAAATTATGATGAAACATACAGGTTCACACATCGACATGTGTAATAGACTTAAAGCTATGGTAAGGGGGTGAAATCATCGGATACGCACTCGTGCAAACACAGTGTAGTCCCTCGGGGTTTAATGCTCATACGTTGAGCATTGAAGCGGTCTCAGTTTTGATATATATTCATAAGCAGGACGCACTTTTGAGAGCGAGTAGAGACTCGAAATTAGTGGTTAACATGAAGATCTGACAGCATCTATGCTAAAATAAGGCTCTACAATGGGCTCTAGGGTTCTCTGCCCATGCCCACATGGCTACGGTAACATATTCCGGGCTTTGTATGATGTATTAATAACGATTGCAATGAAAGTAACCCTAGAATATACACTCGGGGATGACGAATAACCCTTTCTATTTGTCTGTGTGTGTCTGCAGGAAGGGCAGATGCTTTTAAACAGCGTTAGAGTTCTTCCGAGGCTCTGTTTTGTGTCGTGGAGGTACTGGTGGACAAAACGGCCGGAGGACCCACTCGGAATTTGCCAAGGCAAACTGATCGGCTCGACCGAACGAGCTCGGGCGAACTCACTATGCGAGCTGTACCAGCCGTTCTGGCTCTCTCTCTCCTGCCTTCCTTTTTTGGTCATTACCCAGAACGGCTGGTCACGAGCCTACTTTAGGGTAGGCATCATTTCCCTTTCTTCCTCACGGTACAACAGGTTATGGTAGTTTTGCATCGAGATGAACGGCGTAAGATTGTTACTGATCGCGTAGTTCTGCATCTCATGGAACTGGTACGCGTAGCAGCTCGACATGCCGATATATCGAGCATATCCAGCCTTCACAACGTCATGCATAGCTTGCATTGTCTCGGCGACAGGCGTGTGTTTGTCGAAACGGTGGCACTGAAGGACATCGATGTAATCAAGTTGCAGACGCTCCAAAGAGTGCTTGACAGATTCGAATATATGCTATATCCAAAGGGGATTCGTATACTACTCCATGGGTTTAGAAAGAGGGTCTGAACCTACTTTACGACTCAGTCCGTGCTGGTTGATATACCCTGCTTCGTCAGCGCCGCTCCTATCCCAATACTTCTCTTTCTAAGTACGCGCAACAACACCCCACAGCTGAGGCAGCAAAGAAATACGTCAGTCCATCCTTTCTATGTTCAGCCATGATGCTTACTTTAGTCATAACTACAATTTCATCGCGAGGGAGGTTGTGCTGTTTGATGGCTTTACCCAAAATGATTTCAGATTCGCCATTTGAATATACGTTCGCCGTGTCGTAGGTTTGGATGCCTGCGTCGTAGCTGTTGCGCAAACAACAACAAAATATTTCAGAACAGCGCAAGAGGTGTTTAAAGTTTTGCTTACGCTGCTTTAATATGAGCAATGCTTTCTTCCTCGCCCAAAACCCATGGGTCCCACTCGGGGCTACCATAGCTCATTAGTCCTAGGATAATCCGAGACACCTTTAAGCCGGAGTTGCCCAGGCGGACTATAGACGTGGTTGGTGTGACTCTGTTAATTTACTGACGAAAGGGCAACTAACCATAAGTCATCCTTTTCTTCGTAATTTCTTGGTTAGCTGACATGGTGAGGTGCGCCGACGTGAGCTCGATTGCAGTATGATGAAACTAAGAAAGAAGGAGGAGCTGGCCCGACATTGTAGCACAAAGCATTCCTTTATAAGAATTCGCAGGGAGTAGAGAGTCTGTCCAGTTGGTTAGCATGTCCCCGCTATCCCCGACCGCGTCTGTCACGGGGTCTTGATTGAAGGGATTAAAAGTGGAGGGAAAGGTGGAGGAGAAGGTGGAGGGAAGTGGAGGGGAAGGCGGTCACCTCCTAACATCCGCGCATTGCTAACCGTCAGAGGTTCTGACATTTCACTTAGGTCACGGCACGTTGATGGTACACTAAAAGAGTAGGCACGGTGTTTAGTCACCCCAGGCGATTTCGGGGATATATAAGTCTCATTTATTTGGCAAGAATCTGCCCGAAATCGCAATAAATCACTTGGGGTTTGGTGTGCCGTGCGATATCTATCATGGTACACAAACTGGACCGATCCCGATCCCTCTCAAGCTATTAGAGGTGAAGGTGCTAGTCAATGTCAGCACGAATCAAACAAATTCCAATGTCCATCAGTGCGAGTAATTGGCGCGCCACGGTACTTATATGCGTCTGTATATTGCGTCTGGGCACTCATGTATTTCATGAATAACCTATGGCGCCTCCGGGGGACTAGCCAGTCAGCTATCCTGCTCGCTGAAGCTGATGTATGTTTTTTTTAAAGCTGCCTTGTGTGTTTCTGTACTAGTCAGTACAGTTCCATAAGCCATGTTATTGATTCAGACATGGTTGTCCTTAATAGGGTTTATCTATGACAAACTACGTCGTAAATCTTCAGCGTAGCCACTAGACCCATACACCACGGTGTATCGAGGGATCGTGATGGAGGAGGCATCATATCGCCCGCTACGGCTCGGCGTTGAGTAAGAGTTGATAATAGCACTATTGAACTAATATCACATCAGAATATTCGGGATAATAAA